>QLSS01000498.1:19629-49522 GCA_024372645.1 Trichomalopsis sarcophagae | reverse complement strand
GAGAGAGAGAGAGAGAGAGAGAGAGAGAGAGAGAGAGAGAGAGAGAGTGGAAAGGGAACTCTAGTTCCAGCGTGCTCGCTTGAAAGATAGTAGACAGAGACTACATAGAGCCCTCGGTAGTAGCATCATGCTGAATATAATTGTTATGTAATCTTACGTTTTATTATATTAAATTACACTTAATAAATAATTAATAGTGTATTTATTTTCTACCACATTAACAGTTCATAATAACGACGATCAGTGTTTCAAGTATGCTGTTCTTTCATCATTACATTCAAGTAACAAAAATGCTAGTAGAGTTAGACAGTATCGATTGCATGAAAACGAATTGAATTTTGCAGGTATAGAATTCCCAGTAAAACTTAAAAGTATAAAAAAGTTCCTGGATTGATGAAAGACGAATGCTGTGGCAAGATTATGACAGAATTCATTGGTTTAAGAAGCAAAATATACAGTATTTTGATTAATGAAGCCGCGACAGTGAAAAAAGCTAAAGGTATAAAATCTAGTGTTGTAAAGAAATCAATTACGTTTGAAGATTATCGAAAATGCCTTCAGGATCTTGTTATTATAAAACGTGAGCAGTGTAATATTGGTTCAAAATTACACATTGTGCATACTGAAAAACAGGAAAAAATTGCTCTAATTGTAAGTCCACACGATGATAAAAGATTCTTATTGCCTCATAGTACTGACACTTTGTCTTGGGGACATTACAGAATTATGGAAGAACAGATGGCGCAAGCTGCAATGCAAGTAGAGGGAGATGCGGTGGAGGGGATTGTGGTGGAAGAGAGGGGCAACAATGGCGAAGGACGAAAAAGAGAGGGAGAAAGTGAGTGAGAGCATGAAGCAACCAATGAGAATGCTTCGCGGGTGGGGATGACACTTTATGCTGATGGAGGGGAACCAATCAAGATTGAATATGATGTTTTAGAGGAGTTTATGCACGAGTGGGATCCATCATTGGATAGGTTAGGAACTAAACAAGGAGAGAGAAATGGTATATTACTAGAGGCTATGGAAGGGTCAGAAATTGTGGTGGGAAACGGGCTATATGAATGGACGAAATACGATGAAGAGCACATTCGAGAAATCGAAGCGAACAACCAACCTTGTGCAAAGAGACGAAGACTCACCTAACTCTAAAATAAGTAAGTTCTATTTCTTAGTTCTCTCTCTCTCTCTCTCTCTCTCTCTCTCTCTCTCTCTCTCAATTCTCACCTATAAGACATTTTTCACTAACTTTCATTCTTGTTTTCACTTTTCAGAATGGATCTACCTGCACTCAACAAGATTGCTGAGCGCGAGTTCTTGCCTAAGAAGAAAGTCACTGACATGGAAAAAGATCATGAGTACACGGTGACTGCACTCAAGGAAGTAAAGACGAAATTTGGCACAAAGATTGTGGCTGAGATCGATGACAGCTTTCAGATATTTCTGCCTGGAAAGATCTCATTGGCAATCATGAAAGATGAAGAACTTTTCAATAATCTCTCTAACACAGCAAATAAACTTAGTTTATTCATATCATATCAGGGTGGAACTTCTTTTAAGTTCAGCACATGCTGAAATAATGAAATACAAAGACTGATTATTGTTAAATACTACTTATTTCTTTAAACTTGTATGTAATCTACATGAATAAATACATTATTAAATATAATAACAATTACTTTCTTATTTATTTGAACCTTAAGAAATTCATACAATCTCATTTTTATTTATCCAATTATTGTGATCGCCACTGAATCCTAACCATTTAACATATACACGTTTACCACTTTTCTTTAAAACTTTTTCCACTAAATAAATTTCCGGATACATAGTTTTGTGAACTTCCGTTTCATAAAAGCCGCCAGAGACGGGTTTATCATAATAATCTTTGAGGTGGTAAGTTACTGGATCTGTTTTTACAACTCGTGTTATTGTGAAAATTTCCGTAGACCAATTTGGCGTGTAACCTTTTTCAAAAACATTTTTTATCCTACTTATTCGTACTTTATCTCCTACTTTGAATTTCGGTTTTCTCACTGGCGACTTTTCATTTGGAAAACGCTCATTTGCCAGTGTAACATTTTCAGGCACGATTCCTGTTGTCCGATGTTCTCTCAAATTGTATGCTTTGAGCAAGTTAGGTAAAATACCGAACCATTTATAGCTTTCTTGTTTGCTGAATTCTGTCCACATTGCATTTTTCAACGTTCTATTAAATCGTTCGCATATGCTTGCATGAAGATTACTATGTGAAGAGTATAAGTGTATATTGTACTTCTTCATAAGTTTTTGAAAACTTGAATGGTAAAATTCTTATCCATGGTCAGTTTGTAGATTCTTCGGTACTCGTCCTTCTTTTAATATTGACTTCATAGCTGCAGTAACATCATTACCACTCTTTGACTTGAATGTCACGACCCATGCATACTTTGAAAATATATCTATGACAGTGAGTAAGTAATGAAAACCTTTGTTTTCTTTAGAATATGGTATCATTTCTACAAGATCCGATGGGTAAGTCTCATCTATTCCACGTATGTCATATTTTCTTCTCTTGTATCGCCGACGTGCTGGCTTGTGTAGCTGTTCAGCTACTCTTTGACGTTTCATCATCGTTTACAGTAGATGAAAATCCATCTGAAAATTCGTCTATACGAACTTTTAACTGTTTATTCACTTCTTCAATGGTATAATCAATGCCAGAGTAATTGCGAAGAGTTGTACTATAAAGGTAAGGCAATTTTGTATTCATTTCCAATTGCTGTTTTTCAACTTGCTGCTTATATTCTTCTATAACTTCACCAATTCCAGCAATTTTAGCAGCTATATAATTTATTTCAGTTTGTAGAATAACTTTCAGTGAGTGCAAGGTGATTGCATCGTTTGGATGATTGGGCTATCCTAGGTTGCAAACTCGCTTATATTCTAAATTAAAATCACCGTCAGGTGTAAAATTGAAAGCAATGCCTGGAGGACCGCGACTCACTTGCGCACCCTCAAGTTTTCTTCCAAACACATCGAGACTCATGGTAGTACTGATGCAAAGAAGAACGTTGCGTATCAATATATATGCCCAGCTTCGCGTAATTCCTCAATAATCGACTGGATTTCATTGACGTGATTATTATTTCCAGCTGATCGTTCGGCAATCAATAATCGAAGTCTCTCAGTAAGCTCGTTTGGATCATCCCAATAGATGAGCTCAATGGAAGAATTTTTCTTAGCTTTTTTATATTTAGATATAAGTCCTCCCCCGCTGCTGTTTACATTCTTTTTACGTGGAGTGCTGCGGAACATTGGTGCTAAAACATTCTTATATTTATTACTTCTCGACATTCGTATAGATTCATCTTTGCTGAATTTTTTCCGATGAGCAAATTGAGGCAATCCGAAACAAAATGAAGCATTAGTTGCTTCCAAAATCTTGTGATAATTTGCACGATCTGCTGAACTTAAAAGAAGATCATCCGGATATTTTTTAAATAGCAATTCCATTAGTTCATTCGTTTTAGGATAACTTTCATTTCTGACTTTGACATATTTATCATCAAATTCAATTTCTGAATAACCAATCATATACACTTCATCAACCTTTCGCACTCCGTTTATATTATCAATTGTTCTACGGCTTTCATCTAGCATTGATAAAAAGTCTTCAGCTATTTCATTTTTCCACTCGCGGATTTAAATGTAGAATTGGTTATTGTGTTAAAAACATCATCATTATTATCATTATCATCATAATCATAAACGGTATAATCAATTAAACTCGATCGATTGATTCTTATTCGTTTTTTACTGTTGTTTTGATCCAAAACGCGATTGGATGGTTTCTGTAGTGGGCTTTCACTTTTCATCTCAACAAGTTTCTCAAGAAGTGTGATGACTGGTTTTAGAGTATCACCGATGACTTTTTCAAAATCATCTTTCTCCTGTTATAATAAAGTGTATTTTTTCTTAATAGCCTCACTAGCTCGCAAGAGCTCGCTAAGAACATTCTTCTCTTTCGTGAAGTCTGACATGCTTACGTGGCAATGTCTACAACTGAACTGCAAGTTCAACACTCATAATTCCTTTTTTATTGCAAAACAGTGAAATCCTTTTCTGTATCTACCCTCATTCATCGGTCTATCTTTGTCAATAACGATGAATCCATATCTATCATTCTTCCAACATTCAGAACAAAGAATCCGAAATTCGTTGAAAGTTAAATCGGTATTCACATGATCTTCATAGATATGTTTAAGATTTACATCATCTTGTCGATAAATTACTAATAAATTGACATTATCTCTAATGAGATGTTTTCCTATATGAGCATAAGATTGACATAGATAGAATCTACCTACACTCTTATGTCTTCCCATATAGAAGAATGCTCTGACATTATCCTGGTTCTCACATGCCACATCATCAAAAATCATTATTGAATTTGAAAGGGCTTCATCTGGAGATACTACAGATTCATGCTCACTGAACGAAAGATATGATACTCCTTCAATCGGATCCAGGACACTTTTGAGAAATTGATACTTTGGCTGATTCAAGGATTTAGAGTATACATACAAATTTTCAACCCTAAAACCATTGGGATGTGTAATTAAAGCTAATAAACTATCTGTTTTTCCACAGTTTAATGGCCCACAGAAAACTGCTCGTATAATATCTGGTAGTAATTCCCCATGACGCTTTTTTCTCTTCTCTTTTCCAAAATCGAAATTTGTCACGGGGAGTTTGACGTTCTGCTCGGTATAATCCATGTTCACTCAAGAGTGTCAAATATAACATTGAGCTCTCGAAATATAAACGCTCGTTTTATTAGCCTTGAAGGGCGCACGTCAAGCTGTTAAAAGTGTAGGTGGAAAGAAAAAAGTTATCATTCCACGTGTTCTGCCGCTTCCATCAAATATTGGTGGAGTTCTTCCTTTTCTCATTCCATTGTTCGCAGGACTAAGTGCCACCGGTGCTCTAGCAGGAGGTGCTGCTGCAATAGCTAAAGCAGTTAATGATGCTAAAGCTGCGCAGAAAAATTATTAAGAAAGTAAGAAGCATAACGAGACCATGGAAGCTATTGCTTTAGGCAAAGGTCTTCATCTTAAGCCCTATAAAAGTGGAATGGGATTATTTATGAAACCTCATATCGGTTGTGGTCATCAAATCAGTAGAAAAAAAATTTCGATTTAACTTTGCCAAATCGTGCACTGACTGACTACGATCTAAAAAAAAATGCTCATATGATGAAAATTTCCGTGGTGTTTTCATGAGAAATAATCTACCACCCAATGGTCCATGGCGTAATGGAACAGCAGTGCTAAACTTGGACGATTTTCAAAATAGAGGCACTCACTGGGTTTGCTATCTCAAACGTGGTCCTGAGGTACTTTATTTCGATAGTTTTGGTGACCTCAAACCTCCCAAGGATCTCATGATGTATTTTAACGTGAAGGAAGTGAAATACAATTATAAAAGATATCAAAATTTTGACTCATTTATATGTGGACATCTTTGTCTCTACTTCTTAGCTGGGCGACTATAAAAGAGATATTCTCAGACGAATAGATTCATTAGCATCCGATCAGTCATGGAAGATAGCTTCACTCTGAGTCTCTCAGGAAACTCATCTGTCTTAAAAGCGCAATATTTTCCTTCGATTGAACTACCAAAGCATAAAAATTTTGTCTTGGGATTAGTTGAACTTTTAACATTCAAGTCTATTCCCAATGTTGACCATTCAAATAATAAACTTCATTTGAGCAAAGATAATATTATTACTATCCCTACGGGCAGCTATGAAATTGATGTTATAAATCAATTGTTACAAGAAACTTTTAAATCCAAAGGAATTGATTTTCCTTTAAAATCTAACAACAATACTCTCAGAAGTGAAATTTTCTGCAGTCATCAGATAGATCTCAAACCTCGCGATTCAATAGGCCGTCTCCTTGGCTTCGCTCCTCGCATTCTCAAAGAGAACATTCAATGCACTCAGAGTAGAGTGCAACATTACTACAGATGCTTACATCAATAATAAGAAAGTTCATACAATCCATGATTCTTTCCCAGAGTGCCTCCAGGATATAAAATCTTAGAAGTTCCGTCTCATGTGATATATCTACCACTCAGTGTCAAGTGCATAGATCATCTACAAATTGGAATTGTAGATCAGGACGGAAATTTGGTGAATTTTCGAAGAGAGGAAATTACTATTAGACTTCACATCAAATATGTATAATGGGTATCGTTTACAATTCTGGAACATACATAAGTCCACCATCATGTCAACAAGTCATCAGTCGACCAAAGAAACTCAAACCATTAACACGGAAGAGCATTCAGTTTCTGAAAAGCCTAGGACTAAAAGTTCGTGGAAAAAATTCACGTGTATAATTCTTTGCTGCTTCCAGAAAAATAGACAAAATTGTAAGCATTCAATCAGGTGTCGTCTTCGATGAGTCTATTGCTCATTAAGAGGTACACGCCCATCAACCATACATTAAGCTTTGACAATAGTGATGAAATTCGTATTTCTATACAACATCAAGATCTATGCCTCTTACCATAGCGTAGTTCTATCCACGTATGTGGGAAATTGAAACTAAAAGATGGTTTAACAGCACCAACTAAAACTAAATTCATGAACAACTGCATTTGTCATCTGTTTGATGAAATTCGTTATGAAATTAATGCTGTGGAAATAGATAAAAGTAAAAATGTTGGTTTGACCAGTATCATGCAAGGATGGACTTCATTTAATTCGAATCAGAATAACATGCTAGAAAACGCAGGCTGGCTTGGTGTTGAAGGAGATACCAAAACGTTTGTCGATGAAAAGGGAAACTTTGATGTAGCGATTCCACTGAGTATGATCTTGGGCTTTTCCGAAGACTATAAAAAAATTATAGTTAATATGAAGCATGAGCTCATTCTTACAAGATCGAGAAGCGACTTAAATGCAATAATCCAGAATGGAACTACATCATCTGGCGTAACTACTTATGAAGATTGTGAAGTAAAAATAACGAAGATAGAATGGTTAATGAAATATGTTATTGCATCAGATAAACAAAAAATCCAGCTATTCAATTTCATTGGTAAGGATAACCCCATCTCTATGTGTTTTCGTTCTTGGGAGATATTTGAATATCCTCTTCTTCCAATCACGAATAAACACGTCTGGACAGTGAAAACTTCAAATCAATTGGAGAAACCTCGTTTTCTAATTCTCGGACTACAAACAAAGAGAAAAGCTGCAAGAACTGCAAATGCCAGTAGATTTGATCATTGTGAGATAAGTAATGTGAAACTTTTCTTAAATTCACAATATTATTATTATGCTAATTTTCAAAAATCATACTATGGAAGAGATACGCAGCCGTTGCTGACAAAGCCTATGTTCATCAAGAATGAACCACTCATAGTTATTGACTGTTCACGATAAAACAAATCTCTCAAGAGCGCTCCTGTCGATGTACGTCTGGAGTTTGAGGCTAAAAAAGATTTTCCTGCTCACACTTCAGCATACTGCCTAATCTTACAGGATCGCGTCGTTCAGTACAATCCTATCAGTGGGAATGTCAAGAAGCTCGTCTAGGCTGCACCAAAAAATGGTGTATGCAGTAGATATGAGTAGTATCCGGGCACCATGGAGAAGGTAAACAAATACCGACCTTGACCCCCCACCCCGAGCCAGTAGGAGGTCAAAATCAAGGTCACGGTTATTTACTCTCCATGGTACCATTTGTACTTTGGAGAGAGCTCCCCACTCTCCCTCTTTCTATCCAAAGTGCCTCCGACTTTTTATGACACATCGGCAAGAATCCCTCCTATCTACTCTGTTTATCCAAGGTGCCTCGGGTTTTTCGAGACACTTTGGAGAGCGATGGAGTAGCTTACTTGTTAAGGTGTTGACACCCCGACGATCCATGAACGACTGATGTATGATGTGGATCACTGCCTTCCTCCTCTACGCGTACTCAACATATTCCCCTTTCCATTGCGAATAAAAATGTAACGAGATCTGGGGCTTGAACCTTCATTCCTCGGAGTTCGAGGCAGGCATTTTACCACTGAGCCACGACTACACTGTTGAATCAATTCTTAAATGTTAGACTCATCTGTGTGATCGCGCGCGTGCTCACGATTTGTGTGTGTATTTATGGATAAACTTAAAATCTAGCTTATAACTATAACGAGTGTGAAGGATAAACAGGGATAGGTAGTGTTGGATAAAGTACATAGGTAAGTGAGTAGAAATATTTATATGTGTTTAACAATTATATTTATTAAAAATTCTTAAACTAAATACAATTATAGTTATGTATCCTTATATATAGTTGTATTTAAGTATGCGACTAGGTTATATAAATGTAAATAATGATATAAATATCTTCTAAAGCTAAATATATATTTTTATCTTTTAATAATGGATCTATCTTCTCTACAAGCGTCTCGTCAAAATCTCTCGTTGCACGTTCAACATTGTAAGAAGTGAAATATGTGAACTGGGCATTTTCGCTATTTACTAATTTGTCTTTGCTATAGTCACCCAGCTCTTTCACAATAATTGTTATAGCCTCTTTAACTTTTAATAAGTATTTAATTCTATGATCTATTATTTTAGACAAGGCTTTTAACCTGTCAAACGTCACTCTTTTAAACACTAGTGAAGGTTTACGCACTTTTTTCGACCTAGACTCACCAGAGTCTTTGCGTATTGTCGCCTCATCGTCCTTCAGTAATTCAAATGCTCGATCGGAGTAGCTGATCATGAATCTGATCTAAAATCCGGAAAAGGTGATTCGTTGATCCAACATATCATCCTCGCTATACGCCTGGAAGTATCGGTCGATTTCGTCAAACAGCTCCCGGAACTGTAGCCAGGAGACAAGCGGTAGGCACAGTCCGTAAGATTCGTTATTACTCAGCCGAACAACCGGATTGAAGTCACCCCAACCGACTGAGGTATTTTCCAGCCCAATGTGAACAATTTTTCCATAAGAATTGTTCAAGCCGAATACCATGGGTAGAATTTGATGACAACGATATTTGGTGGCGTTGGTGGAAGTCTGACTGTCCTGAGCCTGGCTATCGTGATGTCTCTTTTGTCCAGCCATCTTGTTCTTCTTATACTGTTTCTTGTCACCGAAAGAGAACTTCTACTTTGGACTTGTGAAAGAGAACTGTGCTCTCTGTGCTGCAAGTACGCCGGATTATATTCAAAAAAATCTCATTTTGGTGGGAGGCGAGACCAATGAGGAACAGTCTCACGACAAGTGGATGACCAATAGAATCACTGGTACTGTAGAGGGGATCCAATGAAAATCTGTAGGGTTGCACTTTTTGGAAGCTGTGCAAGCTAAATATCCTCTTACTTTATCGTTTCACGTTTAAAAATTTTACAATATTATATTACAACTTAGTAACGAATTCTTCGACAATCTGATCATTTTTTCTCAAATCTAATGAGAAATTTTTGAGAAATCGCTGCATACCAAGACCATTAATCATATAATATAGGAACATGATACAATATTTGCCACAAGCATTAGAAAAGCTGCTTTGTAATCGAATGTGATTCCATCTGAGCTTCTTATAATTTCTCTGGATACTGTTTACGTGATCGGGGATGTATGGTTGTGCACCAAAAATCAAAATACCAGCCTATATCATTTTTGGATACATATATCGGCACCCAGTGTATACCACGTCTCTTATGACTCTGTGTATTAATCACAAAGCCACATGGTTTTACCCATGTCATTGGAATTTGATCCGCCGGATAAACCCCCACTGCATGAGCTCTCATTTTTCGCAACTTCTGGAGAATATTCAGAGAATTCATTCTTGCGCCATATGCGCTCTTTATGAGTTCTGATAAAACGCTCGGCGACAGCTGCCTTAACATCGGAGTCTCGCACAACACGGTAAATAATGTTTCTTTTTTTCAACAAATTCTGCACTTCGCGTCCAATGAATTCTTTGCCCTTGTCCGTTTGAAATTACATAGGCTGTCTGCCATCATTTCGCTGTAAAATATGCTCCAGACCACTGGCCACACTTTTAGCCGTTTTATCACGAAGTGGCTCAACCCACGCGAAATTTGTAAGCACATCATTGACCATCAGTAAGTAGCTGTATTGATCATTATACGTTTTGAGAGAGCGAAGGTCAACTAAATCAGCCTCCCACAACTCGTACGGGCTGAAGACGCGGTAAGAGCGACGAGGAAAACGGTATCGCACCATTTTACGCATTGTGTGCGCATGCTGACTCTCAAGCCACTCTCTCACCTCGTTCGAGCGAAATTTTTTGCGTGTGGCTCGCACAAGCCTGTCTCCACCAGCGTATGCTGAAGGAGCTGGCAAGCCATAGTACAGTTTTTCAAGCTTGTTCTCCATTCGTTGACTGTCTCCTACCAACTAATCTCGACCTCTTTCTCCTTGTACGTTTTATAGCCTGTCTGAATTGTCGATAAACCCTATCAAAAGTGATTTTACAAACCATACACAAAACAGTTAATAAAGCGACGCTTTTCTCCTCACTACCTGACGACTCAGATAGCATACGTGAAAAAGCACGCTCAGCCAGTCGACAATCGGCTTCGGTATTTCCCCCACTACCACCACCACCACCACCACCACCACTGCCGCCACCACCACCACAGCCGGCTCTATCCAGAGGGTTTCTGCCGGTCTCACCGCGCGCCAGTCTCTCCTCAAGATGGGTACCCGGTCCGAGAAACTGGTATCCCGGTATATGCATCTCGAAAGGCATTCAGTTGATTAGCGTGTCAAGCACACTAGATGACTCTGTGTTTACTCTTTGTGATGCTGCCATCTTATATGACCGAGCTTGGGTTCTTTTAGTACTGCTTGTTTTTTAGCAGGTAGCACTACAGATCTTATTGAAGTATCTACCGTAGTGTCGACTGCTGCTGCTGCTGTTGCACGACTGCTACCACCCCGTTTTCTCTTTTTATCGCCTTTGCGATACTTCAAAAATGTCAAATTATTCGGATCTAGTGTTATCTCTCGGTCGTAGTCCTCCTCGTCGTCATCGTCGTCGTTGTCGTCGTCGTCGACACTAGCGCTTCCACTGGATGCTAGTTGTTGTTGTTGTCGACCCGGTATAGGTAATAATGACGTGTCAGAAGCAATCAGCAGAGAATTGTTATTGCCGCTACTGTTAGATTTTTCTGATACAGCAGTCGCTACAGCAAGATGAAGTTTGTTATTTCCTATGAATTCCAGAGGTACGTGTGCCTTACGAAGTACGCGAACAAACTGATCGAAGCTACAAGAGGGTGGCCTCTTTCTACGTCTCACAGTTTCGTTTACCAAGTCTACAATATTAACACCTCGCACACGCACGCCATCTACCGTAATCATACCGAGTATATTCCAGTCAATGTTACCAGATCGACGTAGGCTATTCATTAGATTTCGTGCATCTTGACGAAGACTTGGCGGTACACTATTGATGATATGTAGATCGGACATTACTTCACCATCACCCATTGTTGTAGTAATAGGGTGCAGCGGTGGTGATGTTTTATCGACAGTCGGCAACAACAACTCATTATCGACTTCATCGTCCTCCCTACTTTGTTTCTTGTAGTGTAGGAACCGTTGCAACACCTGCTGATACATGGAGTACTTTTGCCGATCATCCAATTCACTCGAGTTCAAAATCTTGTTCATCTCGTCGTCCAGTCGTAATACCTCGGAGCCCGGTGTCTGAACTGTGTTGAGGTAGTTGTCATTAATATGGCCCGCCCCCACACATTCGTCTGCGATAGTCACTGTTTTTGACGGTGCTGCTGCTGCTGCTGCTGCTGTTATTGGTAAACATTGACGTTTTTGCTGCATTTGCTGCTGTCTCACACTCTCGATACACTCTTGAGGCACTAAAATCATTTTCCTAGCATGCTCCATGCTGATAAAACAGGTTTCACTATTACCGGTACAAGGTTTTGAGCTTTAATTAAAAGTCTCTTGCGAGTCTCTATCGTCTGCCCGGGAGCTATGATTTTGCGCAGTAATGGTGCGTGTTTACGTAGCTTGCTCTTATAACGTCTGCTCAGTGGTACGTTTCCACGCAGAATATTCAGTACATACTCGACCAGGCTTATCACAAGTTTGGGGCAGGCTTGACGCAGCAGAGTTGTGCGCTGCGTCGTATCAAGATGACAGCACAACACTTTCAATATATCCAGATACTTTCGTCTAATGGGATAGTAATGACGCTGCTGCTGCTGCTGATGCTGCTGACTTGATGTTGCTCGATCTATCACACACGAACGACTGGCATATTGTCGGTGACGGAGTTGCTTTTAATCTGTTTGCGCGGCACATACACATACTGATACCGATCGAACGGAAATATGCACGTGCGATACCGACAATTTTCCGGTGTACCCTGCTTCAAGTCCAACAGTAGATAATGAAATGGTCGAGAGACAGCATCGCTGTAGACGTCTTGCAAAAATTTCGTATCCTCGGGATGAAGCTGTCTGGCCAGATGCTGTATCTGTGAGCGATCGCGAGGGTTCTTAAAAACAACTATGTAATTTGAGTTCAACGATATTTCTCGCTGACCCCGATGAAAGAGATTTTGCGAGAGAAAGAAAATATTCAAATTACAATGATGGCTGCCCTTGACAAATAGATTAACTACACTCGCACTGGACGACTCGCGCATCAGATCGTCAGGAATCAAGAGCTTTGGTCGTTCAGGATCTCCATTGTAGTCCTCCGGCTTTGGTAATCCCTCGTGAAATTCAATACTACTACCAGCAGCAGTAGCAGCAGCAGCAAATTCCTTATACGCAGGCTGCTATTCTGTATAGTAGAGTAATAAACGCTCAAATTGTGTATCGCTCATCTGTGCGATGTATTTGAGAAAATTGCGGACAAACACGGTCTTACCACACGAGGTGGGACCACAAATCATTCATGCCAGGGATGTCTCCATCGCACATCCATGATGATGATGCAGTAAGTTGGGTGCAGGTGATGTACACGAAATGCTCATCAGACCGAGCGACACGTGAGATTTATAACACTCCGAACACCTGCAACGCCCCCTGACGGGGGAGAACCACGAACGCGCGGCGCGGTGTGGCCCCCTCCTCGAGCGCATGCGCGAGCGGTCGTCGCGCTTGCCGAAGGCAAGTCATCAGGCTTCCCTTTCAGGGAGCTCATTTGCGCGCACACGCGCGAGCGCGCGGTACGAGCCTCCGAAGGTTAGCTATAAGGCTCGCCCCCTCCGGGAGGCTTGTGACGCGCGCGCTCCGCGCGCGAGCAGTTAGTGACGGCTAGTTCTGGACTGGGTAAGTTATTATTATTCTTAAATATAGAAAAAATTGTATTAGGTTAATACTTTTTAATCGTCATTTTTTCCCCTTTGTTTGAGCTACATACCCGTACGGGTAACTCTTATCGTCGGTAACAAAACGACGTTTAGAGTAGACAGGCTCACAGAATTTACATTCTGCGCGAGTGACCACATCATGCAGCGCTGTACGTCTAATTGCATCAAATGAGACAAATGTCGGTGGTATTTCACCACTCAGAAGTTTTCGCACAGATTCAAAATTGATCTTTTCCGATGCTAATGAATTCAATCTTATACCCTTGATCTTGCATAAACACGATTCACAACCGTCAGGTGTTTTATACTTATAGGCATAAAATTTTGGTCCGCCGGAAACAAAGGATGTGATGTATGTGCCTAACCCATAGCCCGCCAACTCGTCAGTGAGTTGTCCTAAAAACGGCTCCGTTGACGGCTCATACTCGCATCCGTTCTCTCGGCTCACATACGCTATGGAATCTGTGTCATAGTACATCACGCGTTCTCCCAGTGGCTCGAGCTCGGAGAAAAGCTTGAGCCGAGCCACAGCAGTAGTGTAAGCAGCGATAACCACGTTGCACTGTGGTGACGGCTCAATTTCTGCATCCTCTTCATTATTTGCCCAACTAATGTAGAGGATTTCATCGTTGGCCGGCAGTATAGAATTTACAACTTTATCGGGGCTAGTTAGTAGTTCGAACAATATTTGCGGGTCTCTTACTATCTCGGTTTTTGTCATGTTTTCGCGCTACCCAAACTTGCCCCACAACGAGTTGAGACATAGCTTTGCCTCGGAGCGTAGACCAGCATTGAATTTTATCCGACTTTTGTCGAGTTTTATGCCCTCCACTTGCTCAAAGTTCTGAATATAGCGATCTATTGCTTGCTCATCGTCATTTCTACACTCTGATGGGTATCCCGATTCATAGGTCTTTTCCGCGAAGAATTTATTAATGTACTCGTGAAAGAGACCTCATTTACACGAGCGCTTGTCGAATTGTGTAGTTTTATACGACCATATTTCAAATACCTTAGTGATTACGTAGCCGAATTCCACGGCTTTTTCAAGCTCGTCAGCCACCCAGGTACCGACAAAAACGCGCGCGTTCACGTCTTCGTGCTTACAGTCCTCCTGACACATGGACTCGGTACACGATCTACATAGCGGAAATAGGAGCTTATTATGCATTTTTACGGGTAGAATAGGATGGTAAAGATTTCTCGGCGGTAACACCTCGCACATCAGCAGACCATCAATCTGGCTGATGTCGTTGTCGGGGCCAAATACACGCGAACACTCAACTTCGCCCACATAAAGTTTCGGATGACCGATGGGATAGCGACCATATTTGCAAATGTACGGGTATAATGAGCATACATCGACATATTTAATTTTTTCATTAGCGCGAATATCGTATGATTTTACAGCGGATTAAGTGGTGTATGCCAGTTTTTTGTGACCTCTTTTATATACATCATCATCTGCTCGTTCTCGCTGTACTCGCGATCAAAATCGCACTCCCACTTCTCAATGAGACGGTACCCATGTCTCCTAATTTTTCCCGAAACTCTGAGTATTCTCTCGTACCGCTCGTCCATACTCTCACCATTAACGATTGACAAATCACGACCGTCAGTGTAGCAGCGAACACAACCATGCCAATAACACCCGTGGAACTACAGCACGACTTTCTCATTGTTTTCTAACACGCAAAATCCATCCACCAGAGGACCTTCGGGCAGTCTCTTTTCACGCGAATTTACAGAGTGCTGTATCGGCCAGCCTGTCTCATGCTCCATCCACGTGAGCCATTGTGCTGCTTTGAGCGATTGTTTATTGGCTCGACAATAGCCACCCGACGGTATAATCCCGTTTGTATTTTTTTTTCAAAAATTGTCTACGGTACACGCGCATACAAGACGACGCGATAGTTACGCACTCTAGGAACGGATCTGTCGAGCCGCATTCGATAAATGTCTTTCTGAAGGCAAGACATGCTAGTCTCAATATCTTAACGTCCTGCCTACAATACTTGATGATCTCGTTTCGAAAATCATAAATGTAATTTTGTCCTTTTCTATCGGCGTACCACTCTAAGAATGTTTTTCGCTCCTCGACACCCATCGAGTCGGGTGAGTAGCTCTCTACGGGTGGCATCTCGCCCACATAGTTCTGATTCTCCGGTCTGTTGAATAAGTGGGGGAATGTTCCCTTCTCAATACCGCCACCAAGTCCGTAAGCTTTCGGTAAAGCGCTCAATGCCATATGCAAATAATTCAAACTATCGAGAAACTTTATGTGGGCAAACTTCATCATAATTATTTTTTACCCGTTTAGAATTACGGAAGGCATTTCACGGAAATCTTTGCGCCCCACCAAATATTTCAGCACGAACTGTGCGTCGAATCCTTGAGCATTGTGCGCGATACAGATCACGTCTGCAATATTTTTTCTACGTTCAAGGCTAAGTATACTAGCTGTTTAACCGGATCGTCCTTGAACACATGCTCTCGCATCCCGCAAAAATTGCACGACTCTGAAATATTTTCGTTATCCAGGCATGCACTGCATACCTGCTCTACTACACACAGATTGACAACGTGTATAGGGGAGAGTGGGACAAGTTGTGTCAGGCGGGATAGTTTGACATGCTAATAATTAGGAAAATAAATTAATCAATTTAAGCAAACGCCTATGAAACTGCTTCTATATTGAACACCCCCGTTAACTCAAAACTACTTATATGAAAAAAAAGTAAAATAAGTCAATTCCGTAAAGTTAAAATTCGTAGTCTGGAAAAAAGGTTGGTTTCATTTTTCAACCTTTTACCAAAAAGTCTATACGGCAGTTATGATAATCTAACCAATTCAGTAAAATATTTTACATTACGAACTTTCAAGCTGCATTATTTTTTTTAGCCAAAGTAACTTTAAATAAATTTAATCGTATTATCAAAAGATCATTAAAGTGGGGCATGTGTGACACCCAGGGTGGGGCACGAGTGTCACACGCACGACGTCAGAAAACCGCGGCCGCCTGAATCAGCTGATCGAAACTAACCTCCAAAGCTCCGGTTCTCTAGTGCAATGGGTTGACTCGATTTATTGAAGTTTAATTATTAGTTTTAAGTTAATTATAATTAATTTAAATTAATACAATGGTTAGAGTGTATAAGAAGAAGTCTAGTCGGTTAAATTATAATGAGGGTCAAATGCATTTAGCCATTCAAAATGTATTGGACGGGGAAAGTTGTAAGAGTGTTGCTAGCCAATTTGGTGTCCCAAGAACGACTTTAATGAAGAAGTGTAAAACCCAGACCAATAATCGGCCTAGCAGAGTTGTAGGATTTAGACGCATGTTTAACGAAGAGCAAGAGATTGCTCTAAAAAATAATATCTCAGAAATGGAGAACTGTCTAATGGGATTAACATCATTCGACTTAAGGAAACCAGCCTTTGATTTTGCTGAGAAATTGCAAGTCCCCCACAACTTCAATCGCTCAACAGAACTTGCTGGAAAAGACTGGCTTCGTGCTTTTCTACAGCGTCATGATCTCTCTCAGAAAGGCAGAACATACGTCTGCGGCCAGAGCCCATGGATTTAATAAAAAAGCTGTGCAAGAGTTTTATGTGCCGTTGGAAAGACTATTACAAGAGTACAAGTTTACGCCTCAGAAGATTTTTAATGTGGATGAGACGAGTGTTTCTGGTGTGCCAAAGACATCACCAAAGGTAGTCGCCAAGAAAGGATGTAGACAAGTTGGAGGTCTAACAGCAGCTGAGCGAGGAGAAACAGTGATAGCTGAAATATGCATGTCAGCAGCCGGAGCGTCATGCCTTTAATGATGATCTTCCCTCGAGTGAAAGTGAGTGAAGAATTCTTACGCGATGAACCCCCGGAGCGTGGGCAGAATTTCACAAGACAGGTTATATACAGTGTGAAATTTTTGCAAGATGGTTCCAAAAGTTTATAGAATTTTCACATGCTAAGCCAGAAGATCCAGTTTTGCTACTACTTGATGGACATTCATCTCACATAAAGAATTTGAAAGTTATAGAGATGGCAAATGAACATGGAGTGAAAATACTATGTTTTCCTCCTCACTGCACCTACAAGATGCAGCCTCTGGATGTAGGCTTCATGGGTCCACTCAGTAGCATGTTTGGCAAGAAAGTGTCTGCATTACAGCGCCAAGGGATTCAAATGTTAATGAGAAATATATTCTCTGTGTTTGGACAAGCATTTCTTGAAGCAGCAAAAATGGATACTGCTGTGAACGCCTTTAAGAGATGTGGCATCGTTCCTTTCAACTCCAAGATCTTCAAAGTATCAGACTTGGCTGCAGCTAGGAGAGATGATTGCTCACCTTTAGAAGAAAACTCCTCAGTTTCTCCTGTTCCAAGAAGTGCAGGTAAAAGCAATAAGTTCAGTGAAGATTACTTAGTATAACTTTATTTTATTATTTAATTTAAATAAATCTTAATGTATATTTTTATAGAATCCTTGGAACGTATTGCTTCATATTCAAGTGTTGTCAAAGACTTGATTATGAAAACTAGTCAAGAGGTAACGCGACCTACTAGTCAATGTACTAGCCAGACAAAGAAGAAGAGGAAGTTCGTATTCCCTTATCGTATATCCTTCAGGCTAAACCGCTCTTTGATTTTTTGGTAAGTACACTTAAGACCTCATTTTACTTTTTATTCCATAATTATATTAGATTGTTCAACTCATAATTTTACTTTCTTTATAGAGTCCAATCTTTGCAAAACATGTCACTCAGCAAGCAGTCGATAAACAGTCTAGCAATTCCTCTTTCAACGATACTGCTCCTGATGCTCCAGATTTTATTTCAGCGAGTGCGAGTCCACATGCTTCGACTGAACCTGCAATTGCATCTACACCTACAAATTCATCTACTTATACATCAAATAAAATAAAAAGGTACAGCAAAAGGCAAAGCAGTTGTTATTACCGATGAAGCATACAAGGAAAACTTGATGGATGAGAAGTTAAAAAATATAAAGAAAGAGAAGCCTGAAAGAAAAACTGTACACAAACCTAAGATTATATCTAATATTACGTTGGATCCAGCTCAGCATATCCAACCTCTTAAACATCAGCAGCCTGCTTCTTATAAACCACGAAAGAAATTAGCACCACTAGATAATCAAAGAATCCCTAATTTTATACATGTTCCTAATTTAGAAGAAGAAATCGTTCAAGTTACACAAGATCCATTGATTTCTGTACAAGATAATTCTGTGATACCGGTACAAGATGGTACAATTATATTACCGATGGAAGATTTTTATAATATTGTACAAGGTACTTCTAATGAAAATATAAAAATTTGCTATGTTGACAATAATTTTTGTTGAAAAAATGAAATATTTATTAAGTACATGTTGGCGAGACTTCGTGCCGCTATGATCAGCTGTGTCCCACAGACACCATAGTAGTGCCACCTCTTGCTCTACGGCGCTACTATTACACTTGCTGTGAGCGCGCGTGCTACCGCGCGCTATCTCTTGACCGTTCGCCTTCGAGACAGCAACAGCTGCCGCTGATCATTACTGTGTGCTTGTGCAAAATAAAACTAAATTAAACTAAACAAGTGTCTTTGTGCTTTTGTGTCACCCCCTTCATCTCAAAGGAGCTTCACTCCAACAGGTTGTGGGCCAGCTCGCTGAAGAAGAGGGACGACCAATATCCAGACGCATCAGAGGCAAAGAGTAAGAGTTCAGAAGACAATGTAAGTACAGCTTTTGTACGGTGCTATTCAGAGTTAGAAAAATCTTTTCTTTACCCGGTTTCGGGAGTGTATTGTGTTACCGCATCGACATTAAAATTTAGTGTTACGTATATAAAAGTAGGATAAGACAGTGCGGAGTCTAAATAGTCAGAGGAGAGAGTTATAATAATCTAAAATCACAGAGAGTAACAAAAGCGCACGAAAAGAAAACGCGCGAGCGCTAGCCAGCGTAAGCCTGCACGGGCCGATTCCGAGAATCGGAGAGAAGCGTGCGGCAACGCTCGGCGCTGTCAGAGTCGAGCTCGCGGGATACTATCTCTCTCTCTCAGAATCAAAACAAACAAGAGGCTCACGGAAAAACTTTCTCAGAAGCAGTTTTTTTTTCTTCTCGTTCTCTCATGTTGTGCAGTCTGTTTCTCGTTACGTACGTCGACTCTCGTGTTATATCACACAAAGTTTTTTTTGCTATTCAGATTTAATATATCAATTTGAGATGTGCAAATGGATATTGAGAGAAAATTTAGAAAACACACCTTGATAGAAATTTCAATGAAACGGCGGTGCAGTGAATTTGAATTTCTTTAAACAAAAATAAATAATAATTACACTTTTTCGTGTTTTTTCTTGGGCAACTCACGCGTGTGCGATCGCCCCCTCGCGAATTATTAAGTAAATTGTGTTCGTTTACTTAGACTGGGAGGGAGCACGTGTGAGGCGTCTGGGAAGCGCGTAACTAGTGTTTGATTTTCGAGCTTTGTTGTGACTTGCTGTGCGGTCTAACTTAGCAAAAATCATTCAAAATCTTAAGAGGAAGCATTCAATTTTCCATTTCAGAAGAAAAATAAATTCAGAAGTAAGATGTCTGACTGGAGTCTTTCTGATGATATAACCCAAGACGAGGGAATTTCAGAAAATAATCAAAATCAGGCAGAAGACCAACAGAACAAGAATCAAGGTATATAGATATATAACTATATATAAAATTTAAACTTCTATAAAAGAGTTTTCTAAAGCCAGAATATAAACAATTATCTCAGAGTCAGATGATAGGCCTATAAATTTATTGCTTTATAAAAGATCAGAGTGAATGCTAATTTAGAACAATTGTTTATAACACAGATATAGAAGAACCCTCAGAAAGCTATACCCCTCCGGGTACACCTCCAAATATTAACAACGAGAACAACAGAAGAGAAGAGATGGATCAGATGAAAAATAGAATGGAAGATCTGGAGGAAAAGTTTGTTTAACTACTCGAGCGCCTGGGCAAACAAGCAGAATGCATCAACGCATAGACCACCAACATCAATATGTTGTACAACACAACTGAGAAATTAGAGAAGACAGTTGAAGGTATCTCAACGCAGCTGAGAAAACTTACTTCAGAGGTAAATAATCACCCTGCAAACTCTACACTAAACGATGTAAATGAAACTAACACACAACACAGACACAGACTATCACAACTCACTGAAGAAGTAACCGTGATAGGAGAATTAAGTAAAACATGCAAAGAAATCAGACGCTCGTTAAACACTTCCGGGAGTAACTCAAAAACGATAATTAAAAGAAATTACAAATTAACAAAACAGATCCCACTTAACATCTGGCTAGACAACCTACACACCGAATTAAAATCAAATGAACTATTAGACGTAATCGATGAGTCCCTACGCTCAGAAGTTCTTGAAACAGAAGACGAACTGAGTAAAAGAAAAGAATTAGCTAGAGAAATAATAATCAGCAGAGTAGACACATACTATCATTCTAAGATTTTGCAAATGAAAGACCCAAAAGAAATAATCAATAAAATCAAAGACTTCAGACGAGCCGAATCAAATATAACTGATTCTTCTGTCAGAGAGAAATTGTATCGCTTGAAAATGTCTAATAAGGAATCAGTAAACGAATTTTGTGATCGATTTGACTCGATCATCAGAGAATTTGAGACTTGCAAAACAAAAGCACCTCTGACGGAAGAAGAGAAAAGAGCGGCATTTCTAAAAGCCATATCGAGTAATTATAAAGAAATCCGATCAACTAACATGGTTACACTAAAATCCACTAAATCGGAAATGACAATCGATGAAATGAAAACTTTTATACTACAGCTTGAATCAGACAGACGCAATTCAGATGTCAAACCTTCAGACGATGAAAAGTCTAAGATTGGGGCATATCAAACGACCACCGTAGAGAAGTGCTTCAGATGCAACAAGGTGGGACATAAAGCGGCCATGTGTCCTCTCAAGGAGTACAACGCATGGTACTGCTTCTACTGCCAAGCAGTAGCAAATCATAAAGGAGACGGGTGTCCAAACAAAGACAATCCCAAAGATGGGTATGTAAAATCTTATACATTCAACAACACAAACACACAACATAAACAAAACAACAACTTCAGAGGTAGAGGTAGAGGTAATAGAGGCAGGGGTGGTTATAACAATAATATCAGAGGCAGGGGAAACAATAAGAGAGGTGTTTCGAAAGAAACGTAAATATACAAACACCAGGAAGGAACCAGAAGCAAGGAGAAAAATTCAAAGCGATGCTAGGAGGTAACAATACACATATATCTAATACAACACCTACTAAACTAGTACTTATTGCGGACTCTGGTGCAACAGAGCATATAGTAAATAAAAGCATAATTTTAAGTAACTTCAGAAAAAGCTCAGGCGAATATATCAGAAGCGCAAACAAAAATAAGTCAGCAAACATTTCTATAGATGGTAAAGGAGATTTAATTGTAAAATCAAAATCAGATGCGGCTGAAAACATTTCAGACAATCTGATTTCTCTCAGACGCTTTGCAGACGTAGGTTTGAGTATTTATTTGGATAATGAAATACTTAAAATATATAATAAAAATTCAAACGAAGAGTATCTGACCGGGACTTATGAAAAGCCAAATTGGATAATTTCTTTAAGCGTAGTAAAACAAGATCAGTCAGATGAACAACAAGAAATCTATGATAAATATTCATGCACGGCTAACATAGTGTCAGTAGACGAGTTCTTGCAACAATCTCAAGCAGACATTATGGATTTTGAAAATCAAACTGAATCAGAAGTAAATAGTGATTCAGAAACTCCTCAAATGAGTCCTGCTGAGACTGGGAGGGAGAAAAAGCAAGAACAAAATAGAGAAGAAAGAAGTTCATCAAACCAGAAAGAAGTCTGTGATACAAATCTAGATGAAGATATCCTGAACAGGAAAATCCTCAACTTAGTCGATTATTCAGACGAGATGCTAAAATACCCACAGAAAAATATGGACAACAACTCGAACGAGCAAGAGAAAAAGCTAAGTGAAGGTATGCTCTGGCATATCAAACTAGGACATGCTTCCTTACAATATTTAATATTGTTACAAAAATCAGAAGAAAAACTCAAAAAGATAAAATTTGACAAGTCCGTTTCAGATTGTGAAATATGTATATTAGCAAAAATGGAAAATCTACCTTTCTCAGAAGTCAGAGTCAGAGCTACAAGACCTTTAGAAAGAATACATACAGACACAATGGGACCAATCAAGCCAGTGTCGTATCCAGGCGAAAATAAATTCATCATAGTATTTATAGATGATCACACAAGATTTGCCAAAGCATATTCTATAAAACACAAAAGCGAAGCAGGAGATTGTTTAGAAAAGTTTCTAATAACCACAAGAAACTTACTGAGTAAAGAGGAAAAAGTATGCTTTATCAGAACAGACAATGGCACCGAATTTACTGGAGGAAAATTCTCAGAGATCATGAAAAAAGAAAAGATTGAAGGAGAGTTTGCACCTCCCTACACACCACAACATAATGGGACTGCTGAAAGGTTCAACAAAACCATACAGTGGAAAATCAGGGCACTCATGATACATTCTGGTCTACCAAAGAGCATGTGGATACTCGCTTTGGAAGCGGCTATACATATCTACAACAGAACTCCACATAAAAGGATTGACTCAGAGATACCAATCAAGAAATTGGTTCCTGAGGGAAACATCCATCTAGACAAAATCAGACGTTTTGGATGTCTGGCCTATGCCAAGATACCTAATACAGAAAGCAAGTTCTCAGAAAGAGCAATCCGTACAATCATGGTAGGATACTCCCAAACTGGTTATGTTCTGTGGCATCCAGAATCTAAGAGATTCATTAAATCAAGACATGTAAGATTCAACGAAAAACTGGTTTATAAGGATGTATATAAATCAAACTTAAAAGAAAAATCAGAGATGCTAGAAATTACAACAGAAGCAGAAAAACAACCAGGAGTACCAGAAAACGTATCATCAGAGAAAGAGAAAATTCAGAAGAGAAAAACAGATGACAAAAACTCAGAAGTTTCAAAAACAAATAAACAAGAACCAGAAAAACGACCACGTCTAGAAAGAAAAGCCAAGACTAACAGACGAACTTGGACACACCTCAGAGAAGCAGTAGTCGAAACAGATAATACAAACTATGAATTGCTACCAGTATTCACTTCAACCGGAGAAATGAGTGATACACTCTCAGAAGAAGACGAACTCGGACACATCTTTATAGCACGAACGAATAGAGACCCTATCAGCTATAAAGAAGCTATCGAATCAGAAGACAGACATAAATGGTTAGAAGCTGTAAAACTAGAGTTGAAATCTATGGAAGAAAACAATGTCTGGACGTTAGTAGACAGACCCTCTTTAGATAAAGAAGGCAAAAAGATACATACTATCGATTCCAAGTGGGTGTTCAAAAAGAAAACATCAGAAGACGGTCAAACAACGTACAAAGAAGATTAGTTATCAGAGGATTCAAAGATCGAAAAGAATATGAACTTAGAGAAACGTACGCACCGGTTTCTAGATTGCCCATAGTCAGAGCGACATTCGCAATCATCAACAAGTTCAATCTAACTGCTTATCAGATGGATGTCAAGACAGCCTTTCTAAATGGAACGCTAGACGACGACATATTTATGGAGATACCAGACGGTCTTGAAGTCGACCCAAACATTAAAGGAAGAAAAGTATGCAAACTCCAAAAATCCTTATACGGTCTGAGAATAAGTCCCAAACGTTGGAACAAGCGTTTTTCAGAAGTAGCTTTGGAACTTGGACTGGAAAAGGACATAAATGAACCATGCTTATTCACATGGAGACTGCAAAATCAGATGGTAATGTTATTGCTGTATGTAGACGACATCATACTAGCAGGCAACAATCAGAAGAAACTAAAAGAAATAAAAGAAAAGCTGTGCTCTACCTTTCAGATGAAAGACTTAGGAGAACCTAAAGTATTTTTAGGAATGAAAATTACAAGAGACAGAGACCAGAAGACTCTAAGCCTATCTCAATCACAGTATATAGAGAAGTGTTTAGAACGTTTCAATATGCAAACGAGCAAGCCTCAGAAAACGCCAATGGTTACTAGACAAGTCCGGAATAGAGAACTCAAAATGTCAGAAGAAATCCAAGCGACAACTCAAGCACCTTACAGAGAAGCAATTGGAAGCTTACTCTACTTAGCGGGTGCCACTAGACCTGACATTGTATTCGCAGTGAACTTCTTATCCAGAAGACAACTGTCACCAACTGAAAGTGACTGGAAAGACGTAAAAAGAATCTTTAGATATCTCAGAGGAACATCAGAAATAGGCTTAACATTCAGAGCAAAAGAAGACAGCATGCAAGCAATGACAGATGCCAGTTTTAGAGATTGTGAAGACTCATCCTCAACTGGAGGATATGTAATCAAACTTTATGGAGACACTATTATGTGGAGAAGCTATAAACAAATCTATGTCTCACTGTCTACATGCCAAGCTGAGTACTTAGCCATGAGCAATGCTTGTCAAGAAATAATTTCTTTAGACAAAGCTATCAGAGATATTACGGGAAAAGCTCTGTACCCCGTCACTCTATGGTGCGACAATAAATCTGCAGGGGATTGCACTCAGATGGAAGGAAATCACAAGTTGAAAAACTTTGATGAGGACCTAGAAACAATTCAGAAAAGGTTGCAAGATAGAGAAAAGACAGGAAGCAAAAGTCATATGGCAAACACGCATGGAGATTATATAAAACAATGTGTATCAGAAGGAAAAATTAAAGTCAAGTGGATATCTACCACAGAAAATATCGCAGACATAATGACGAAACCTCTACCCAATGAAACTCATAAATACCTCAGAGATAAAATTTTGAACTCGGAAATTCACACTTAATCTTAAACTCAGAATTTTCATATATCAGATGAATAAGAATTTTAAATTATGTTTCAGATACAGAAAACCACGAAAGGAATAATTCAGACGAGTAAACGTATAAATAATTCAGATGAGGAAATACACATATCAGAAGTATTAAAATTAAGCGTCCCGAAGGGAGGGAGTGTTGTGCGAGACTTCGTGCCGCTATGATCAGCCGTGTCCCACAGACACCATAGTAGCGCCACCTCTTACTCTACGGCGCTACTATTACACTTGCTGTGAGCGCGCGTGCTACCGCGCGCTATCTCTTGACCGTTCGCCTTCGAGACAGCAACAGCTCCCGCTGATCATTACTGTGTGCTTGTGCTGAATAAAACTAAGTTAAATTAAAAGAAGTGTTTTTGTGCTTTTACGTCATCCCCTTCATCTCAAAGGAGCTTCACTCCAACAGTACATAACAATACTGTTTACTTTAATGTAACAATGTGATATATTAAATTTAATAAAAAGATGTAAAACATGAAAAATATAAAATAAAGTTGTTAAAATTAATGCGTTTTTTTCTTATTTTAAATTAATGCTTATCATTGAAAATATTACGTGACAGGTATCCGCTTTAAGTGGCATTCGTGCCACATCTGGGTGTCATTGCTACCCCCTGGTGGGGCATGTAAAACAGTTTTCATGCTTTTTTTATTTGATTTTTAAATTATATATTACTTATATAAATATTCTTGCAAACTCTTGCGATCAATTGTAAAGACCTTTACCTATGATTCTGTATTTTTTTTATTATTTACACGTTTTTTAATTTTGTGTAATTCTTATATAAAGTTAGGGTGTCCGTGACGCCTCACCTTCCCCTATGTGTTTTATCGTCCCACAGTACGGGCTCCGACTGCTGTGTCTCGAAATCGTAAAATATGTATAGAATCTGTTTTTTCGTACTGCTGCTGCTACTACTACTACTAGCTGCCTGCTGACGCGTTTCAGCTAAGGGTCGCATAAAACAAAGATGACCGATTGCCTGCATCAGCTTAGAAACTTTACAAAAGACTGTATCGCAAATATGCGAGGTTGTATCATTGCTGGGCGTTCTAATCATTCTACAACACCTCGTACAATTTTTTAAACTCGCACACACTGTATGATTCTTATCAAATGGCCCTGGTTTCAGATGCTGCGAAAGACACAGCTGACTGAAAAAGATTCTATTGCAGTGTGGACACACCACATGCCTGTCAGTTTGGTCACGTTCACAAGGTGGTTTCTGCAGACAACTACGACACTTGTTCGCACACCTATGACTCTTTTCATTTGTCACTTTTTTATTGCAAGGTATGCAATACCCCCTGCTGCCAGCCGCAGCTACCAAGTTCAAAATAGGCTGATAATGTCGGCTACTCTCGTAATACATAATACGCAGAGTATACCTAACAGTATTGCCGACATTATGAACATATTCCGAGCCATCGTGTATAGGTTTTTCACCTCGAGCAAAACCTTGAAATGAATAGACTACTATTGCAACGTCTAAACACGCGTAGTATTCTTGAAAAAGTTTTATCTCTGGTATCCCACAGCCGGTCTCGGGTATCACAACTCTTTTTGCCATTTGCCATTACATTGTCTGATTCTGTCCCACATTTTCTGCAAATATCCCGTGCGAACATCACCGCGGATAGCATGTATATGCGCGCAAACAAGCGATCGAGGCAGACAGAGATTATCCGTATTTTGAATGGATAAAATAGACCGTTTGAAAGTGGTCTCAGAAATGAGTGAGACCCGACCAGCCCCTCGAGGCACGGACACACTATTAACATTAACTAACAGTGTATTATCAATCTCAAAGTCCGTGTTGCTCTGTGTCACACTCTACATTATCTCGGCCATTTCAACTGCGCTCAGTTCTCGCACTAATCTATATGAAATCCACACTACGCCCTGTCTAAACTGCTCCGAGTTTATTGTTATACCGACAAAGTCGTCGGGTGTTGTGGTCTCGCACACATACCTGCACAGATCGTGAATAGCGAGCCCTAGCCACTCTACGACGTGTGCATTCTGCGGTGGTCGCCTGATGGTGATCACGGCCTCACGACTATTCAGACGGAAAAACGGATTATATCTCGTAAACTCCCGATGAATAACGATGTGCTGTCTCGGCGGCTGTTCAACGCCAGCGCCCTCCTGCAACCATA
Source organism: Trichomalopsis sarcophagae (assembly GCA_024372645.1). Classification (NCBI taxonomy): domain Eukaryota; kingdom Metazoa; phylum Arthropoda; class Insecta; order Hymenoptera; family Pteromalidae; genus Trichomalopsis; species Trichomalopsis sarcophagae. The sequence continues at coordinate 22,020 of QLSS01000498.1, read as the reverse complement.
ATACTAATTTATATTTTTTTATTAATTTCCGCACTTACATTTTTATTCTTGTGGTAATGTGCATGTCAGAGAGCTCTTACATTCATCATCATCATCATCATCATCATCATCATGATCATTAGTACCGCCAGATACATGCTCTGTGCTACTGTGTCCTGATGTTTCATCGTCGTCGTCGTCGTCGTCGTCAACTACCGACTCAGTGGCTGTGGATGAGCTGATTGAGGAGGAGCAGAAGGAAGCAGTAGAGTCAGACGATGCGGACGATGCATCAGAGACTTCTGCATCATCATTATCATTATAATCCTCGTTAATTCCTTCGTTATCGTTTTTTTCAATCGCCGTTATCGCATGCACCTCAGATAGTGCTGGCTCAACCTGCGATATATCGACATCCATAGCCGTGGTAGCAGCAACATTCGCGACTATTGATTCTGTCGGTGTCTCAGTAGCAGCAGCAGTAGCAGCAGTAGTAGCAACAGCAGCAGCAGCAGTAGCAACAGTAGTAGCAACAGCAGCAGCAGCAGCAGCAACAACAGCAGCAGCAGTAGTAGAAGTAGTAGTAGTAGCAGCAGAAGTAGTAGTACCCTCATTGCAACTATCTGTATCTGCGAAGGCTAAGTCGACTGATGTCTCGTCAGCTTCCATCTTGACAACTACGGCAGTAATACTGGTCGTGTCTGCTGCTACTGCTATAAGGTCCAATGGCATCTCGTTCTGCTCCCACTCCTCATCATCTAGCTGTACGAGCGCAATCAGCGCATCTCCTTCAGTATCAGCAATCAGTTCATCAAGATCTGGGTATTCAGATTTCACGATCAAAAATACGCTCACAACGAAATCTTTTGCACATGCTTTACAAGAGTGAGAGAGAGAGAGAGAGAGAGAGAGAGAGAGAGAGAGAGAGAGAGAGAGAGAATCTTACCAAGAATTTGCTGATATTGCTGCATAATAGTTTGAACTTGCCAAGCAGTCTGCATACCACGACTGATGATAGACTCGCCGAGAGCACGGCTAATATCCATCTCGCTCTCCAACAAGCCACGATTAAATAAGTACAGAATAGTACGCAGACTGCAGAAGCCCAAAATATATTTTAACCGCCTCAATAAACAGCTGACCGAGCAGTGTTTTAAAGATTGACGCCATGCTTCATTGCAGAAAATGCGTGCTGTTGGCTCACGTACAAGAACCGTGCTCAAGACGGTTAGCACGATTCTCAACACTTGAAGCTTGTCCATTGTGAAATGTAAAGTTCTCTCTGAAGTTTCCGTGGCTACTGCTGGATACTGTTTCATGGCTAGCTGCTTAACTCAGACCTCTTTTATAGTGCCACTAAGCTATGAATTTCGACAGTAGAGGGTGCTTTTGCGTAGCAAAAACATAACAATCTAGCGAAAAAGTGGAGTTCTTGGCACGACGAGAAACTCTGCCCAATATGAGCACTTTTTAAGAAATTCTCCAAAAATATATCAACTCGATGGTTTATTTTTTATTAACACGACCCATTTCTCACCGAATTCAGCAGTCTATGCAACGTATACTCACGTCATTAAGCCATACCTTCTTGTGTAGGTTAAAATAACGCCTGAAGTATATATTTTTAACTGTGTGTGTGTCTGTGTGTGTGAGTGTGTGTGAATGAGTGTTTGTGTGCGTATGTAAGTAGCGTGTAAAATTATCGGGCTGATAGTTTCGGAGTAATAGACGATTGATTGATTAATCGATTTTCAATAATCGTCGTATCGACTCGCAACCTATTGCGTTGCGAAGCTCTTAGTACGTACACAAAAAAGTACTGATGTCATGAATCTGCCGGACCAATAGTTTCGGAGATATGGGCGATCGATTATTTCAAATATCGATTTTCATAGATATCTCGGAAACGGTTAGAGCTACGTAAAAACGGACAAAATTTTGGGGGTTCACTAAAGGAGGTCGTACTTCTGGGGACCTACCTAATGGTATATAGTTCGAGCCGATTTATCGATATTACCAATCGATCGATTTCCAAAATTTGTTGTTTTAGACTCGCAACAGGGTGCGTTGCGTAGCTCTCGGAGTGTACATAAAAATGTTGTTATGTTTCGAAAATATCTGATCAATAGTTTCGGAGATTTGGCCCTCCTAATTTCGAGGATTTGTACCCGTACGTATTAGGCTAGTAGAAGCCCGAGGAAGTGTACTTGAGATTATATTTTCAAAGATCATTATCAGCTAAATACTCTGTACTTCTTATATACGTACTGATCACAGAGAAAAATAGTAGGAGAGAGAGAGAGAGAGAGAGAGAGAGAGAGAGAGAGAGAGAGAGAGAGAGAGAGAGAGAGAGAGAGAGAGAGAGAGAGAGAGAGAGAGAGAGAGAGAGAGAGAGAGAGAGAGAGAGAGAGA
>QLSS01000498.1:0-10082 GCA_024372645.1 Trichomalopsis sarcophagae | reverse complement strand
CCCCCCCCCCTCTCTCGCCCTGTTAAATTTATTTACATGAACATTTACATAAAATTATATGTAAAGATTTCGAACTTTTACATGTAAAATTTCACATGTATGAATGAAATTGTAAAACTGTACGTCACATTTTACAAATTTCATATAAAGATCTTTATCATAAATTTTATGTAAAATTTGACGTACAGTTTTACAATTCGTTAATACATGTGAAGTTTTACATGTAAAAGTTCGAAATCTTTACATATAATTTTATGTAAAATTTCATGTAAATAATTTCAACAGGGCTCTCTCTCTCTCTCTCCTTCCCAAAAACTACTTGGCGATTGTTAAATTGAGTTTTATTATCTTTTTGCAATTAATATTGTATTTTATGGATTTTTAGCGACTGTGGAATTAGATTCAAGCAGGGTGCAGTTTTTTTAGATTATAAGAAGTATCGAATTTAGGTACCTGAAGAGATATCGACGTTATAAGATGCGCGATCTTTACCTATTTATAATTCATAAACTACAAGGGTGGTATTTATATAATTAACATTTTTGAGAAGTGCTATTAAAAATACATCTATGCGTATTTTTATTTATATATATAGAGCACATACCGTGGCGCCCTCATTTCGGAAGTACATCCCATGTTAAATCTTATGGGCGAAAAATCGTTCGAGCGGCCGCCATTAGCAATTTCGAGAGTACATCCCATAAGATTACATGTGAAAAGTGACACCAGCGCCAGCCCTCCCCTTCAACGACGCGCTCACAGCGAATCTGCGAATAGTGTGTCATAGGTCTCTCTCCTATGCAGTCTTGGGGACAGCTATAGTGTAGTATAGGCTCTACGTGTATTTCAAAATGGGACCCTGGCGCCAATACTGACCGTCCTTCTATACCAAGTCTGTATTCGTTGATATTATGTTGCATCTGTAACGAGCTTTAACATAAGATCTTATATTAGTTCTTACGTAAAAACTTATGTTTCACTTAAAAAACAATTTTTTTTGAATATTTACTCAAAATGTTAAGAAAGATCTTGCATAAGATTTTGAGTAAATTATCAATAAAAAGGTTTTTCTTTTGGTGACATATAAAATCTTATATCAGAAGTTACATATGATCTCATGTAACACTTAAAAGAAAACTATTTTTTTGATAATTTACTCAAGATCTTATTTCATAAGATATTATGCAAAATCTTAAGTTAATCATCAACGTAACAGTTTCATTTCAAGTGAATCATGAGTTTTTACATGAAGATTTATAAAAGATCTCGTATAAAAACTTGTAAAAGATCTCACTTAATATCTTATGTAAAAACTTGTACACAATCTTGCATAAGACCTTAAACGGATATTGGATAAAGATAATTTTTTTACTATGAGCGTAAGATCTTATATGAGATCTTATGTAAGACCTTATGTATGTTCATGGTTAGAAATCAATGAAAAGATCTTGTGTAAGATCTTGTGTAAGATCTTGTACCAGATCTTACATAAGACCGTTTGTAGAATCTTATCTTAGATCTTGCAAAAAATTTTCAATAGGGTAGTTCAATAGGGTAGGTAGTATCAATATGATTAAAAGTCATTTGTCATTTGAAAATATTTAGGAACTCTTGCTAGTCTCTGAGCTAAAAGCTGGAGTAAAATAAAAATGTTATATTAATTATGATTATAAAAGAAAAATAGCTAATGCTCATTAGTTACAGGTTATAAGTATTCACTATGTACCGTTTATAGTCTCATGTATAAGGTAAGATTTTTGTAAACTTATCATGTATTATCAAATAAATTATAAAAAATCTAATACCAATGTACGCATATAGTGCCACAAACCCAATAACTTACAGCTGAAATAATTTTCATAATACATCTCCATGTTTGCATTAATATTCTTTTTAATTGATGTCTTCCCTGTACAAATAGCATAATCTGCATGAATTATCTGCTTTGATTTTCAAGTTATATTTTAGCAGGGTTAATGGTAAATAATAATCCTACTACAAAATCTCTAATGAGAAGAATAAAGAAAAACATCTTATACCCAGGTTTCCATATGCTTCAAAAGCATCTGCATTGATTTTCGAAAATCTAGGGTACCTGTAGATTGAAATATTAATATTTTAAATTTTGCAGATTAACACGGGCTATATTCTTAAAAAACTTGTACAGACAAATGTATAATGAAGATCCAAGGTACTTGAAATACATTATAAGATATCGCTTACTTATAAAAACTAAAAAATTAATTATTAAAAACAAAAAACACCCATTAACCTCAAAAAATGAGTGAAAGCAGCACTTACATAAAACTTTTTATAGTTAATTAGGTCAAATTTGTTTGATTAATTTATATGAATAATTGTTATTGGTGCACCAATTGTTATGGTTAATGGTTCAAAGGCACCAAATTTGACTAGCACCACTGGTTGAGAATACTCTGAAATAAAAGTTGGCTTGTCTTATTCGTGCTTCCATTCAGATGATACTTTGAAAAATAAGTATATTAAAATAATTAAATGCTTATTTTTTAAATTACTAGCTGAGTTCAACACATGCTTCACGTCCCCATTTTTTTTGAGTTTATAAGTTCAAAATTGTAATGATCTTCAGACTTAATGGCTTCAAAGCATCCAGTTATCACTTTTTCTAGGAGAGATAATCGAATAATTTAACATAAAATTTAAGTAAAACTCTACTTGAAGTTTCAGACAAGATCTCATTTAATATCTTGTATATAGTCTTTTGATCAAAATTAGAAAAATTTGTTCTAAAGCATTTTTTTATATCTATTTTCAATGAATCATCTGGATGATAGCACTAATAAGACTCCTCAATCCCTATATAAAAAAGTCATGACTGGATGTTGTGAAGCCAAGATAGACGTTTTGTGATTAGTTTATGTAGTGTGCATGCGTCTAAGTCAGGAAAACTAAATGTCTTTTAGGTTAGGCGTGCTGTTTAAGCTCTAGTTTTTATTAAAAGTTAATGTCTCGTGTTTTTTGATCTGCAATTAATTTTGACATGCAAATATTTTGATGTCCAAGTCCCAGTTGGTGGTACTAGCACTATAGTAAAAACATAAAATATTATCTTGAGGGTAATTATGGCAGGTAAAAGAAAATAGATTTGGCACATACATACACACACTATATATATCAACTAATCCTTTCATTTACGGTACCTGTGTCGGTCAGGTGCAAATAGCAACTGACTACATTTGAAATCTATAACACTAAGCTACTAAGCTGTAGCGATCGCAGCACTATACACTCATACACATATACACATATAATTATATAATGTATTTAGAACATTCCCAAGCTTATACAAATACAAATGCCCCCTTGTTCGAATACATTTATGAAAAAATACTTAATTCTTAAATATAAAAAAGCCAAATACAAAAAACCACGTTTTGCAGCATATTTTACATATTGATATAAGATTCAACAAATTTATATTAAGTTCACCACTCATACCTTTGCATACGAATTCAGTCAAATTTGATCTATTACACTTATATACAGTACTTAAAAAAAATAATAAAAAAACCTATTCACGAGTCTTAACATTATAAAGAAAAACACTATTTTTAATTTTTAACACTATTTTTTTAATTATTCTAAAAAAAAAAAAAAACTACAGAGATTTATAATATATGTTAAGGAAGCTAATGTTATTTATTGTTTGTTGAGACCAATAAATTCATTTTCAAAATTGCATAGATTTATGTTTGCTTATTTATCAGTCCGACACCTAACAGGAACTTACACATCTTTAGAACCAGTACTTGCTTGGTGAATGGGTCAGCTACCATACATTGGGTTGAGACGTGCTTTATCGTGATCTCCTTATTGTCTACACTATTTTTTATAAAGTGTTGCTTTGCACAAATATGTTTTGTAGTCTAAAAATCGGCATTTACACCCAGATCTACTGCACCCTTGTTATCCCTGTTAAAAATAAATATATATTTATTGTATGTATCTTTAGTACGTACTAAAAACATGTAATTTGCCTGGTAATACGTATTAAAAATATGTACTGATTTGGGACTGACTATTTAAAATATATTAAATATAAATATAAGTATTTGATGTGCCCATAAATGGTGTTGTTATCCTTATTGACTTCAAGTCTAACTTTTAACACCATTTTTTGCATTAGAACTTGATAAAACGCGATAACATCGATATAAGTCGATAAAATTCTATATGAAAAAATTCAATAAAAATCGATAGTAGTTTAAGAAGATCGAGTCTATAGCTTTTAATTGTGATTTTTTATATAGAATTTTATCGACTTATATCGATGTTATCGCGTTTTATGAAGTTCTAATGAAAAAGTGGTATTAAAAGTTAGACTCAAAGTCGATAAAAAATCTTATTGATTTCTATCAACTTCTATTCACTTTTTTTAGCAGGATATCGCAAGGTCTTCTTGAGGACTTTGCAATGTTCTGCTCTATAGGAAGTATTGAACCTGCTCATTGTGCTAATGGTGTAATCCAAGTCGGGTCTTGTCTTCTGAAGCAAATACATTAAGGATCCGACCATATTTTAGTAAGGGATCTTACTTAGTGACTCCAGCTCTGCCTGTGATTTTTGAGACGTGTCTGCTGTTAAGACGGATCCTGGTTCCAACAGCGTGTTGCACGGATTATATCCTTCCATGTTGTAATCTTTTAGGATGCGGATAATACTGTCAATCTGATTCATGAAAATGATTCCCCTGCGTCTATTCCTGGTTATATTGACGTTTAGACAGCGTTTAACATCACCCAGATCTTTCAAAGCGAGATGTTTCTCAAGACCCTCGGTGATGTCTTGGGTTATTATTTGCATTGAGCTTGCAAATAACAGCAGGTCGTCCATGAACACAGCTACCATTATTCTTTCACAGCTTTTGGTCAGAGTGTGCACACAAGGATCGTATATGGATTTTTATAGGCCTAATTGCTTCAGGATTCCATCCAATTTTATGTTCCACACTCTGCCACTCTGTTTTATTCCATCTATGGCCTTTTGAAGCTTGCAGACCATTTTGGGATGGTACAGGTGAGTATGTTTCATTTACGTCAACTCCATCGCTTTGTTCAGCCTTTTTCTTGTAGACCCATCTAGTAGTGATAATGTTGCCCTACTGAAAAAGATCAGCTGAAAATCTGCTGATAATCAGGTAATAATCAGCTGATAATCCGGTTATAAGGAAATAATTATGAAAGTATTACGAAAAATGCGGAAATCGTGCATGTGTTACAAAAAAGAATATGCGTTTAATTTTTTGTACTTATTAAAGGTTTATTTTAGATTTAAAAATTGTAGAATGGCGGATCCACATGACGTGCACCAATTAATAATAATCATACCTTGTCACATTTAAAAGAACGCATATATCCACATATAGATGAATTAATAAAAATATACTGTGATGATATTCTTGAATCAAGAAATCTAAGTTGCTCAAAAATATCTGATATTACTTATTTCGAAAAAGGCAGTAGCATAGAAAATATACTAGCAGATAATATTAATTTACCACAAAATGCATTGGCATATCATAAAATTGTGAAAGATAGTTGTTTATATGAATTGAATGCAAACAAAAAAAGGAGATCAGATAATTCTTTCATAAAATTACATGATGGCAGATTTGCACAAATAAACAAATTCATTGCTGACAAAGATAGCAAACTAGAACTTTGTCATTTTTTGTCAGACAGTTTGCATAATCTCTATTACATGTTACAAAAAATCCAGGGAATCAAATCCAACTTTACTGTCATACCTACGAAAGACATTTAAACTGTTTGTAATTCCATGAGTTTTCCAGAAAACATATTTCTAATACCGTTACTAAATTTATTACATTATTAAAAGTCGTAATAATTAATAAACATTTTATATTTTTATAATAAAATGTGTTAAATATTTATATTTGTATTAATTATTTTATATCCCTATTTCGTGTGATATCATATTTATAGTAACATTATTGTTTATCTTTCATCCGTTTATTATCACATCAAATCGTAATACAATTGATAATTATTTGTAAATTACCGGATTATTATTACAATTATTTGTAATTTATCGGATTATTAGCTGATTATCACCTGATTATCAGCTGATCTTTTTCAGTAGGGCATGGCGTCTTCTGGTGGGTCACACAGCGTCCACGTACAGTTTATCAGACGATCAATCACGTGATAGATCACTTGAATTCTCACGTGATTTATCACTTGACTATTTGGCGTGATAATTTTAATTGAAATAAATTATTTTTTTTACTAAACAATTATGAAAAATATATATTTGTTGATGCTAATCCAAAACAAATTGACCGCAAAAAAGAGGAAAAAACTTTGCCCCAACCGAGACTTGAACCCTGGTCCTCAACTTCACAATCTATTATGTTACTCACTGAGGCATTTTTACTTGTCCTAATAATGATGACTTGCAGATCATATATGAATCTTAGTAATATATCATTTACGTGTACAGACTTTCTGCTGTTATTTGATAAAATAAGGAAAAAAATGTTATTGAATAATAAGAAAAATTAATTTATCAAGTAAATATATCTTTATTTTGTGCTTTAATACTTATAAATTGTAGTGATTCTTTTGTACTAAATAATAATACTAGCAGAGTCACCTCGCTCCTAACGTCGCTCAGTTGATTAGGTGTATATATTGTGATGTTGCGATTTTTAGGATTATTACTGATTAGGTGACGCAAATAATCAATTTACACTTGTTTTTAACTCGATCTTCGTACCGCGGACTCTTACATCTACAGAAGGGGACAACGTGTATGTATAGGTACGCCTGGCGTGGCAGAGGTGTAGAAATAAAGCTTATTACACACTGTTTACTCTGAATAACAATATTTGTATATTCTGTAACCCCCAGTAAGGAACAGACTTGGTCTGAATACAATTTTACCCGTAATGATGTAGTATTGATTAAAACGCGTGATGTTATTCGATGCTAAACGGCTTCACTAAATAACAAATATCATATTCGATTACTGATGTGAGTAACTAAACAACGAGCTTCGACTATAAATATAAACAAGACTACAACGGTTATCCGTATTGTGGAACCGCGATTACTACTCGTCGAGAAAGTAACGCTGCGACCTCTCGATTAGCGACCACGCCACACTAACGCTTTATGGGGAAATCGGGTTGCTGGATTTAGCTTATCGCGATATATGAAAAAAATATCAGTAAAAAGTTTCTCATGCGAATAATCGCACGACTAATCGCGCGATTTATTTCAGTAGGGGTTGACGTAGCAGCTCTGAAGTTAGAACAGGAGGAGATCAAGAGAAAATAATTAAAAGACTCCTAATGTTGTCCCTAACTTTAGTTTTTCAACAAGATCGTAAGAAGCGTTAAGATAACTTAGCGTTAAGCGTTAAGAATAACTTTTTCATTTATGAAGATTAAGAGCTGAAATTGTGCACAGAAGTAGATAGTTATATCAACTTTAAGTGTGCAAAAGGCAGGCACTGTCGGATCAATAGTTTTTGCGCAATAGCGATTTTAATTTTTTTATGCGGTTTTTTGTCGGGTGTCCTCTACGTCGGGACGCCGTCAGATTTCAATTCTAATACCAGCATTCGAAAGTATAAATAAAATACTAAAAGACGTATATTCCAAGTAAATGCATTGAAATGGTCGAAAAATGCAGTTGAATATCGGCAAAAGTGTCCGAGCGCGCTCAAGCGTGCGAGGAGTGGGGGAATGAGGGGAAGCGCGCCTATATAGATATACAGGCGCGCAGCGTCGCATCTTTTCACTCGCTTTTCTCGGAGACTACTGCACCTTATTGGATGATTTTTTTTTTGATTTCGGGTTAATTTAACACGAGGAATCCGATACTCTACTTAGATTTCACGAATAATTGAAGATAAAGCTGCTATTCCACCTTCTTGAGTGTTATATTTATATTCTGTGAATAAACACTGTATGGTTATTAATTTCAACACATAAATATATATATATATATATTAAAACACATAAAAAATATATATATATATATATATATATATATATATATATATTTATATATATATAAATCAAAAAAAAAATCATCCAAAAAGGTGCGGTTTCTCCGAGAAAAGCTAGTGAAAAGATGCGACGCTGCGCGCAGCGCGCCTGTATATGTATATAGGCGCGCTTCCCCTCATTCCCCCGTTCCTCGCGCGCTCGAGTGCGCTCGGACGCTTTTGCCGATATTCAACTGCATTTTTCGACCATTTCAATGCATTTACTTGGAATATACGTCTTTTAGTATTTTATTTATACTTTCAAATGCTGGTATTAGAATTGAAATCTGACGGCGTCCCGACGTAGAGGACACCCCACAAAAAACCGCATAAAAAAATTAAAATCGCTATTGCGCAAAAACTATTGATCCGACAGTGCCTGCCTTTTGCACACTTAAAGTTGATATAACTATCTACTTCTGTGCATAATTTCAGCTTTTAATCTTCATAAATAAAAAAGTTATGAATTTTCGAAAAAATTAAAAAAATTTCCGGTTTTTCCGAAATTTTCCCGGTTCTAATCAACCGATCAGGTTGTTCGACGTCTCATTCTCTTCGTAATTTAATACTCTATAACTTTTCTATTCAGACATTTCATATTGATCGAGTAATTTTCGTTATATAAGCAAAAAACTAAAACAAAAAGCGTTTTTTTGCACTAATTTGTTAATAAGAAACTTAAGAATGCAAGTTGCGAGTTGGAAACACAAAAGTTAACATCTAGGGACTGTACTTTACATGATCGCACAGTCAGATTGCTGTACGTATTTTTGTCAAAATATCGAAATTATTTTGCTCTATTGACTGGCCTATGCGGGGTGGTCGTTAAGGCCCTCCCAATTATTGGCGAATTTATTCTTAATCTATTTAACTGCTCCTTCGCTCAGGGGATCTTTCCGAGTATCTGGTGTAACGTGGTAGTTCGACTACACGTTACAAGCGAGAATTTGCGCCGCGAGGCACCGACAACCGCGCAACGTGGCAGGTCGAGCCACGGGTAGGCGCGTAGAGGGGGGAGTAGTTCGCGTGGGGAGCGCGCGCAGCGCTGGCCCCGCGACCATGTGTTGCCGCATGAGGAGAGCTTGTCCTCTTTCGCTCCGCGTCGCTTCTACCGATAGGACGCCTACGCTCTCTCCTAAGCTCTCGATCAACCTCGAAGCAACCGCATCCGTGCGCCATTGCAGCTCACCTTCACTCTCGTTATCGTAGCAATTAAGTAACAGTGTGTTAACGTGCGAACTAACTAGTGCGGCTGTGCCTCGGGTGAACGCGACGCGACACGGTTAGCGTGGCGCGATGTATCTCGACGAACGCGGTAATGGCGGCTAGCCGAGTGCCGTGAGGACTCGTCACCTGTTGCGATTGATGTAAGCTCCCGATCGTTCTCGCTATCGTTTCCTTGACACTACCGTTGTCTTTCATTCAAGCTACCGTTTGCCTGTTCCACACCCTAGCTCTCGATCGTTTTCGCTATCGTTCCCTTGACGCTACCGTTATCCCTCATTCAAGCTACCGTTTGCCTCTTCCATGCCCTCCCTCTCGCACAAGTCCTCGCTATCGTTGCCCAGGTAGGGCGCATATCTCCTCGCTATCGTCTCCTCCCGTATCGCACCTCCCCGCTATCGTTTCCTCGTCCCTCCCGCCACTCCAACCAGCTACCGATTACTGTACACTACCGAGCTACTGTTAGTAAGTAATTTAGCGATTAGGTTAGGTTAGTCCTTTATCAGAGTACCGTTAAATAATTCTTAGGATGCACGAGCGTGTGCGTAGAGTACGAGTGAGTACTGGGTGTCGTCGCGCGGTCGTGTCGAGGTCGTCATATCGTGAATGGTTTTCGGGAAATAAAAATAAGGGAGCGGGTTTGCACGATGCGGTGCATGGAAAAATAAGCGTTGGATGGGTCGGGGGAATCGCATAACTCGTTAGAGTACGCCGCGACGGACGCGCTGGTCGTCGGGGCCGGTAGACGACCAGAGGGGCGAGGCGGGTACTCGCCCGCACCGGCAAGTCGGCGGGCGGCGCGC
>QLSS01000497.1:47257-77542 GCA_024372645.1 Trichomalopsis sarcophagae | reverse complement strand
TGTTTTGGCATGATTTCCAGCTGATTATCAGCTGATAATCAGCTGATTTTTTTCAGTAGGGTAACCTCAAAAGAATCGGAAAATGCCTTAAGTATACCAGCAAGACGAATAATTGCGCAGATAAAATGTAGTGAAAAGGAAAAATCACAAGAAGAAATCCTAAAAAATGTTTCTCTACATGTAGGACAACATAATATTGAAAGAAATAATTTAACCATAGTTGGAGATGTTGATGACTATACAGTTTTAAAAAGTGAAATAGTACTGCTTAGAGAATTAAATAGTGAACTGCAAGGAAAAAACAAAGTCTTAAAGGAACTTTTGGAATTAAAGAAAGAAAAAATTACAGAACTACAGCAAAAAAGTGCTAGTGGAATTGTGACATATGCTCAGGCTACTAAAAACAAAGAAGGCAATATCAAACATATACCGAATGTGATAGTGATACCTAAAACTAATAGAGACAAGTCTAAAACCAATAGAGTTGTAAAAAATAGTTTACTAAATGATATCATAATCCCGATAAAAAGAGTGCTAGACCAGCAGGATGGATCTGTTAAAATTGTTTGCGCATCTGAGAATGACGTGGAAAAATTAAACGATCAGCTTGCCGACAAAATAGGTAGAGATTTTACCATCAAACAAGAAGAACTTCAAAACCCGAGGCTAAAAATAACAGGTATAGAAAATAATATGAACATTGAAGAACTTGAAGCGGACATAAATGAAAGAAATTTCGCTGACACAGATCTTTTCTGTAATGTTGAGCATATTTACAAGAACAATAAAACAAACAAGCTTAATGCAATCATCTCGTTACTGCGAGATGCTTACAATTTTATAAGGGCAAGCAATTACAAAATTTACATAGGACATCAGTGCTTGAGATCCTATGATGATTTAAATATTATGCCCTGTTATAATTGTGGTAGAGTAGGTCACAGTGGAAAAAAATGCAGGAATACTGTTGCATGTTTAAGATGTGCTGGCAATCATCAAACGAAAAATTGTGATGGTAATTTGCCACTGAAGTGTATTAATTGCTGTTATGGGAAAGAAAAATTGAAAGATGATCGGGACGTACATCATATTGCAACCGATACTGAAATGTGCAATTATCTGAAAGTCATGATTAAGAAAATAATTAATAATACGGACTACCCAATCAAACCACTAACCCAAAATTTTTTGGGATATAATGGAAATCTACAGGAACAAACAAAGATAACACACGAAGCTACTAAACCAACAATTCGAAGAAGGAAAAATGCTAAACCTGGATCAGCAAATTCGAACGATGTAAACAATGTGTGAAACCGACTACAGCTGCGTCGTCGAAAAGGAGCTAGAAATACAAGACATACGATCGCTGAATAGTGTGGTTTGTAGTACAGACTTCAATGTCTTATACACGAATATATGAGGTTTGAAAAGAAACTTAACTTAAATAAACACCTTGAAGTGCTTATGGAAATGCTCAGTACTAAACCAGATATAATTGTATGTTCTGAAACTTGGTACTTAGAGTATTATGAATTCTATAACATTCCAAATTATAAAATTTATTATTATCATAGTAAAATCAATAAAGCTGATGGAGTCATTATCTATGTTAATGACAAAATAAGAGAAAGCACAAAGACAGAAATAATAAATAATGTCACATTTTTGAATACTACTTTAAACACTAGTGAGAATAAAAATCTTACATTAACGTCATTATATAGAAGTCATGACATTGACAAAATGGATTTTGTAGTCTCTGTGAATAACTGTATAAAAGCCAATAAGCAATTGAAGAATCACCTTGTTATTGGTGATTTTAATATAGACATCAACAGTAATAATACTGAATCAAATACATTTTTAAACAACTTTTTGGAATCTGGGTTCTTGCCATTGTTCACGGGAATTACAAGACCCAACTTATATAATTTATCTTTAGGTTCGTGTATTGATAATATACTCCTAAAAACTAGGGATATAAAAGCAAAGGCATACAAACTTATGACTTGTCACACAGATCACTACCCACTTTATGTCTCATTATCGATCGTTAAACATCAAGAAAATGAAAGTGCTGGCTTTTCATTTATTGATTATAAAAAGATAAATCTTGAGTATAAAAAAGTAGTTTGGGATCAAATTAATAATTTTAATGATCCAGAACAGGCTACAGATCTATTGATCAAGTTTATACAAAATATAGTTTTAGCATCTACTAAATATAAAAAAAATAAGAAAAATGCTGCAAGAAGCCCATGGATATCAAAGGGTATAATACAATCTTGTTTACGCAAAAAAACCCTATATGATAAATTAAAAAGCAATCCAAGTGAAAAGATTTTAGAATCGCGATATAGAAACTATGTAAAAACCTTGAATAAGGTAATTGCTCGTGCCAAATATGAGTATGAAATAAATCTAGTAAAAAAAAATCCATTCAAATAGTAAAAAATTATGGGATTTCATTAAGAGAAAACTTAATAAAAATATGAACACAAATAACAGTATTGATTATATAGAAGAAAACGGCGAAAAAATTACTAATGTAAATAGAATAGCAGATAGTTTCAATGATTTCTTCAGTAACATTGGTCCTGAATTATCAAGCAAAATCAAGATACCAAATAATGCTCATTTTCGGATTTTAACAGTCGAACAATTTTCCTAAAGCCAACAAATTCTATTGAAATTGGGAAAATATTATCTGATATGGGCAATAAAGCTGGGGGAGTTGATGGGATTAGTGTTAAAATACTTAAGACAGTAGCAAAGTATATTGTAAAACCCTTAGCTAATATTTTTAACTTATGTATTGAAAAAGGTATATGGCCTAAATCCCTAAAAACTGCTGAGGTGGTACCCATACACAAAGCAGGTAGTAAACATTTTCCTACAAATTACAGGCCAATATCCTTAGTATCAAATATTGCAAAATTACTAGAAAAAATTATACATGAAAGATTCATTAATTTCTTTAATGAATGTAAAATCTTGTTACGCAACCAATTTGGCTTTAGAAAGAATATTGGTACTAAGGAAGCTTTGGCTTTTGTATCGCAATTATATACAATAACTTTAACAAAGACTTGTCTACTATTGCAACTTTTCTTGATCTAGCTAAGGATTTTGATATTGTAAATCATGGTAAATTACTTGCTAAATTGGATAAATATGGCATAAGGGGTATAACACTTAGATTAATAGAAAATTATCTTACTAATAGGGAACAAATAGTCAAAATTGCTGATTGCAAGAGCAAGAGTCTGCTAATAAGTATGGGTGTTCCACAAGGAACTGTTCTTGGGCCCTTATTTATAATCTACATGAATGATCTCTTAAGTATCGTGCCAGAAAACTGTATTACGTCCTATGCTGATGACACAATCATTCTCAGTTCGGAGAGTACCTGGCAAAAAACCAAAGAAAAAATCAACAAGTACTTACAGGTAGTTAACTCTTGGATTGCGCTAAACTAACTATCTTTGAATGTAACAAAAACGGTATATATGGCTTTTGGTATTTATTGTAACAGTGTACCTCATGATCTAAATATTTATATTAATGATAATGAAATTAACCTTTAGACGGCCGGAAAACCAATATATTGGCTCATCAGAAAACGTTCTTTAATTTGTGTTTTTAGATTTACAGTATTTTTGATGTCAGATTTGGATTCTGTGTCGAAAAATACATCTAAAACATGTATTTGAACTTCTAAATAATGAATAATAAATTTACGTGGCAAAAGGGTTGGTTTTTACCCTATTATAGGGGTTGATTTTAGATTTATAGTAATTTTGATGTCAGATTTGGATTCTACATCAAAAAATACATCGAAAACATGTATTAATATAATGGAAAAAGATTATATACTATTTAAAATAATTTTTCTTTAATTCAAAATTTTCAACACAGGCTGTAATACATGTTTTACCGTAGCGGACCGGAAAGCCAATATATTGGCTCACCCCTTAACCGTGACTTAGTATATGATCAATTAATGATATAAGATACCATTTATACCAATTTTTGGAGGTCGATTTGTTACTGAAAATCCCGGCCGTCTAAAGGTTAAAAGAATCTATGCGACCAAATATCTAGGTGTATTTTTTGACTCACATATGAAGTGGGACAATCACATAACTTATATAGTCAACAAAACTAAGTATTTACTTTTTATATTCGCCAAACTTGTAAAAATCATTAGTACGAAATCTTTAATGGCTGTGTACTACGCATTCTTCCACAGCTTAGCCAACTATGGAATCATAGCTTGGGGTAGAGCTTACAATAATGTACTTAGCTCACTGGAATCTCTGCAAAGGAGAATACTTAAAATTACTCTAAAAAATGATCTGGCGACAGTGAGACCTTTAACGATCAAAGAATCTTTTGACATTGAATGTTTATTATATCATTACACTG
Organism: Trichomalopsis sarcophagae; assembly: GCA_024372645.1. Classification (NCBI taxonomy): domain Eukaryota; kingdom Metazoa; phylum Arthropoda; class Insecta; order Hymenoptera; family Pteromalidae; genus Trichomalopsis; species Trichomalopsis sarcophagae. Next base: position 73,111 of record QLSS01000497.1, on the reverse strand, counting down.
AATTACAAAAAAGATATAAAGACTCAAGTAGTATTACAAGAAACAAAGTACTAAATTTACCTATTGTATACAAATCCATTAATTTTAAAAATGGCCAATGGGTAGCAACAAAACTGTTTAATATGTTACCCAATAAAATGAAAATATTGAGTTTGGAAAAATTAGGACTAAAAAAAAAATTGTTGATTGGTATAGAAATCGTTAAATATTCGATTGCGGATAGGTGTGCATCCTTTTTCTATCCATTACACCTAAGTGCAATAGCCCAATTGGGTCATAATCATAAAATGTAATTTTTAGTTTTAGTTTTAGTTTTAGTTTAGTTAATTTTGCCGGACCTATGTACAGGTAACTACGTTTACCTCTTTAGGATGGTTGACTTTATCATTTATATTATATATAACTTGATGTAAGCCTACATGTATTTACTCTGGTAATAAATAAATAAAAATATATATATATATATATATATATATATCACATTGAAATTTTAAAACACATATAATAATATGTTATTGAAATACATTTTAAATTAAGTAAGTATATCTACATATTAAATAATATTTATTAATAGTACTTGCTATATATCATATGCTGATGATAATGCAATTGACCTGTTGATAATAGTTATCTGTGATAAATTTATCCGTGAGTCTTCGTGATAAATTTATTTTTATTTGTAATTCTGCAACTTGTAAAAGCATTGAAATCGGTATTTTTAATTACTTTGGTCAGTTCTATTTTATGTTTCTTTGAGTTTAAAAGTGTACTTCAATGTGTTAAATATAACAGTATAAAATAACAAGAACAGTTTTTCATTTCACAGTGTTAAATTTTTAGAGTGGAATAAAATGTTTGTAAATCCCATGAAGGTGTTGAACTTGCTTTTAATAACATTTCAAGCACTTAATCTGAAAGAAACTCCAATAACATAGGGAGAAAGAGATTTAAAAGAGCATATTGAACAAATTTTATTAAACTCTATGCATGAATTTAATGAATTTGAAGTTTTTGAGGATGAAACTCTTGATTTTGCAGAGCCTTATAAAGATATTCAAATGCAGGTTGTAGAAGATGATGAAAGAGATAGTATTACAGATGAAAGTTTTCAGCAGTGCACATCAGATGTTAAAGAATTAGATCATGATTATAAAGCAAGAGCAGTAGAGTTTTGGAGAAGTGTTAATAAAAATTTAAATTTAAAAACCGTACAAAATAGATTTAGAAAGGTAACATCAATAACACAATTAAAACGTTGGGCAAAAACTTTAAATAAAGGTGAAACTTATAAAGAAAAAATAGCTAGAATTTGTTCATTTGCGTTAGAAAATTTCAAAGCTGCTGTTGATGCTGGACATATTATCTATGATATAGATTTACAGAAATGGGCCCTGTAAGCACAAAAGGATATTGGTCATGAAGATTTTCGTTTCAAAGCATCAAAACATTGGGTACAAAATTTTTAGAGCCCACAGAATTGTTGGAAGAAAAATTAATAAATTTATTACCAAAAAAACAAAAGAAGGAGCAGATTATTTACAAAAAAGCTGATAAATTTGTTATTGAAGTGAAAAATCTTATTAAAGAAAAAGGAATAGAAAATGTTTATAATTCAGATCAAAGTAGATTTCAATTAGAAGTCCATTCTGGCCGTACATTAGCAATCGAAGGGGAAAGTCAAGTAGAATGCTTGGTGCAATCTGTAGCTTCTACGACTCATAGTTATACAATACAACCAACAATATCTGGTGATGGTAGACTCCTTTCCCCTCTTTTTATCGTTCTTAAAGAAAAAACTGGTGAATTTGGGCCAGCTGTATCACAAGAGTTGTTCAGACCAGCTAACATTTATGCAATGGCTTCTAAATCAGGAAAATTAACTTCAGGTATTATTTCATATTAGGCGTATTCGAATAATTATGATACTATTTTGGATTCAGAAGGCATCCTGTGTTATTATTAGTGATCATTTTATTGTTTTAATTTGTATTCTATTAAAAATTACTAAAAATTGAAATTCGTCTGATTTTCGATCATTATAAAACATGGCTCAAAGAAGTATATTTTCCGACTGTTGGTTTATCAAGTGTACTTTTGGTAAACTCATGGACTGGGCACTGTCTTTCAGCCGTAGAAGAAGTAAAATCTACTAATAAAGAAATAACTTTAAAAATAATTCCGTTAGATGATACAACCGTTAGATGTTTTTGGATTTAGGGTTTGGAAAAATTATGTAAGACACTTTTCGGACAGCGTGATATTGATGAATGAAGAATTGAATCTTCATTTAAGAAACAATATCATTAAACTTCACTCTTTAGTGCACAATCAACTATCTTCTCCGAGATACATAAATCTGTTTAAATATTCATGGTATAAAAGTGGTTATACACGGATGTTCATTCTGAAAATTTTGAAAACCAAGTTAATTTTTCTTTTAGATCACAATCTAATATACTTTGTGAAATTACAGGGTGCTCTAATGTCGCAATTGTTCGATGTTCATAATGTAAAAAATCTTTATGTTTGAAACACTTTTTTGATGATTATCATTATTGTTCTACTTATAATCCTTGATAACAATTAAGAAAATTATGTAATTTTTAATTACCGATGTATTACACATAAATTGCATGATCTAAATAATTGTAATATTATAACTTTGTACAATGTATTCAAAATAAAATTTATTACACAAGAGTGCAAAATTTTAATTTATTTTAAACTTGCAATAAATCATTGTAAAATGAAATGATTTTCATCAATATTCAATGTTGTTTTATTAAAAATTAGAAAATATACAATAAATGTGTAAATCTGCAAATAAATTTAAAAAATTTAAAAATAATTCAAGAATATAATTTTTATTTAAGGATAAAATAAAAAAATAACCTCAAGGGTAAAACAATCAAGAAAAGAAATTTTTCTTCGTAAATCTCGAAACACGTCAACTTTAATTTCTTATTTTCTTGATGGTAGTGCAATTTTCAACCAAATCTACTAGCTGATTTGATCAATTTTATATTGAAAAAATAGCGAAAATTGCACATTTACCCCTAAAAAAACAGGGTTTGACACCCTTCGAAGTAAAAGTTGTGCCTACAGTAGCGTCTTTTTATAATAACGAATTTAGCGTTGGTTTTATTTAAAAACTACAAATAGTTTTTGAGATATTAGAAAAAACCTGTTTTTGGGGGTAAACTTCAAGGGTGATTTTCACCCCTTAAATCGACGAGTTAACACGTAAGAAAAAACACGTGTCTAATAATTTCTTGAGTACTACAACATATCACAAAATGATCAAAATCGGTGAGGTACACCTGGGGACCCTTCCTTGTAACTACCGTAATTCGGTCATGTTACGTCCGATACTCTGCGCACAATATAAAAATCTTCGTTTTGAGTCAGCTTCCGCTGAACTCGGGATGGAGTCGTTCCTTATTTTATTTTAAAAATTCGCGAGAGTTTAAACAAAAATCCTTTCCCACTCTAATGAACAGGTTTAGTCAGTTTGTAGGTCAAAGGGACTCCGACAAGCAAAGTCCAATTAACCCTCTAAAACTTCCAAACAAGTTCTTCCAAAAATATTTATGATAATGAGTGGCAGCGTTCAAAGCCTGCTCATTACTCAAATTCCCAAGCTTCTTTTTTATTTACCCTTATAAAAATCTTACTTACTTTTTCAATTGTTGAATGAATCAAATTCAAAGTTTACAAGCTTGTAAACTACTTCCTTCTTTTGATATTTATTAATATTTATGTTGATAGGTAGATTTCTGATAAATAATTATAAAACATTTCACTTCAAATATTTTCCTTTTAATAATATATTTTTCTTTTACTTAGAAATATTTTACAATGCACGTTTTTGCCACCTCGGCTTAAAATTTGAACTTATTTAGGAACAGCCACCTCGACTGAACTCCTCGACAGGACTCAACTTTTCTCCGCACGCTTTTCCTCGCTTCACCCCCGCGTCGAATCTTTTTTTTCTCCCCAACCCGGTTTTTCCTACAGGCCCATCCCTTTGGGTCTAAATCAGCGCCCTCTATTTCGTTCTTCGACCTATAGAGTCGCATCTTTCCGCTTGGCTGCCGCCTCTTCCGCTCCTTTTGTCCCTCCCACACTACTCTCTTAGCCTTGCCGATTCTTCGCTAGATGGCCTTACCTGTACCGTTTTCGACTCTATTATTTTTATTTTATAATTATTTATAAATTTACATTATTTGTCCAAATCTATCATAATTATTGTCAAATGTGATTATTTATTGTCTATTGTCTAATTTGTTTATTATTTAACATTAAAATTTCAAAACTTCACTATAATATTTAATTATTATTTAAGCTTAATTCTGTTTCTATATTATCCTAGTTATTATTCTAATAAACTATCTATTTAAACTAAAAAAAAACAAATCATAAAATCTGTGCGAATATAAATTTATTTTACGCTACGAACACGAGCTCTTCCTGATAAACTAATAATCTTTGAACTAAATAAAATATGCACAGTACAACATAGTTTTCAACTGTCCATACTTTATGTAAATTTAAATTTATATTTGATTTACAACAAATGCTTCTACTGTTAAACTACTTTTATTTCATAATATTCAACATAGCTTCGCATCTGCATCGCAAAACTTAGAAACTTGCACCGTTCGTTTATCGTCTCGTTGCCGAGTTTTCGACAAACAAGATCGTTAAAGTATTTGAATTTCCTATCTACGCACAAATTTTACGATTGGACCTCGGCCCACCGTATACCGATCCCAATCACTATACGTACGCTCGCTCTTAATGACTATTTCCTCGGACTGCCTAATTGCACTGTCCGGACGCTCGCCTGCTCTTAATCCCTACGGTACATGCATTTTTTTGGAACGCAGCTGCGTCTACATTTTATTCATTTTTAAAATTTTTATATTTTTCTTATATATATATATATATATATATATATATATATATATATATATATATATATATATATATATATATATATATATATATAGCTAATAAGCTGTTTTATATTCAAATCTTACACATGTAATTTAGTACATTTCATGTCTATCGGTACCAGCAAAGTTACACGAGCTAAGCTTGACTTGTAGCAACATATCATGATATAATTTTAATTAAAAAGTGATAAAAATGAATATTCAACTTTTATTTCTATAAAGGTACATGTGTTTATGTGTTTTATAGTGATTACAGACTCTAATGCTCGTTATTGTTTTAAACTGAAGGAATAAAGTAATCTCTACAGACAGATTTCTTGAGAAAACTGCTCGCAGAGATTACTCAATAATTAGCGTTCCCATATCATTTTACTCTAAAGTAAATTGCAAATTAATTTTTTAAACTTATTTGGATTAAAAATCGCTATCTGTGGGGTAAGAGGTTTTAAGCACTTTAGTTTTAATTTGATATTTGTCCCCTACCAGCTGCTTCCAATGTCAATTGTAAAATATTTTTCAAAACACGTTAACATTATTTTTAATTATTAGTCAAAATGTTTCGGTTGAATCGGACATATGGATTTAGTTTACTGTGCTGGGTGTAGGTGGTTCTAAAGATTTTGATTAAACATCATATTTTATATTTATTTGCATCTCGCTGAGCTTGGGTAAGTCGGTTTAGAGGCTTGAGCTACATTAGTTTTAACATAATAATAATTCCAACTCTTTACGCATTGCTTAACAATGGCTAGTCTTAGGGGACACCACGAATTATTTTTCCGCGGTGTGCCTTGAAGTTGATGAACGGGAGTTATTTTTTACAATCACAAAAATTAGTTTAAAAATGGAAAAAATCAGTTTCTTGTAATGATTTTTGCGCTGTTTTCCATGCTTAAAGTCGAACTTTCTATTTAACAGATATTTTTTTAAATTGATAGATATTTATATCAGATGTTTCAAAGTAATAGGCTTTAGTCAGCCAGAAATATAAGCAATATATTTATCGATTTATGACTCATTTGTCTACGTAATTTACGAACTTCAAAATCTTCTCAGACGTAATAAAAAATGTCTTTGTGTTTGTCACACATGTTAAACAGCCTATCTCTTCTTTTTGTAATATTATACTCTCCAGCGGCTAAGTTGCCAACTGAGAGAGAGCTAACGTCGCTGGATGACCGCTTTCCCACCCTGACCAGCCGCCGATACTGGGTCTCCTAATCCCTGCATCATAAGTGCATCTTGTTTTGGTGCACTTGCGATAACTTTCAAGAGACTTCTTGTAGCAAGTATCTCAGTATCTAAGTTAAGCTTAGTTGCCAATAGATAGAGAGCTGCGATCGCTAAAAATCAAAATGTAGTATAACCTGTTATTCATAAGATTTCCCGGTATTTGATTTATTTTACATTTTTAAAAAAGAGCGAATGACCCTTGGGTCAAATTTAACATCAGATTTGTATTCAGTGACTCGAATTATATTAAAAAATGTCTGTTGAATTGAAATTTTGACTGTAAGCATCGTAAACAGTGCAAAAATTATTAAAAAAGCTTATTTTTTGCTCTATTTTTTGAGTAATTTCCGTGATTAAAAAAAAGTAGGGTAATAGATCAAATCTTATATCAGATTTCTATTTTGCGGGTCCAAAGAATATATATATATATATATATATATATATATATATATATATATGGGTCATTCTTTTTGAAACCGACCACCCCCCTCTGTCCAAAAATCAGAGGCTTGAAATGATTCCTGCCCGGGCTTAAAATTTAGCTTATTGTATCTAGTTTCTATTACTGAGTGGCCTTTTTGCGAAATTCAAAATGGTGGACCGGTGCAGCTCCGACAGTATACGAATATGACTACGGACTAGCAGTTATCTGTCCTTAAAACTTGCAGCGGCAGATAAAAAATTAATAACAAAACTTATTCGCATGTATTTTTTCCCGCTGAACACGAATCCATCGTTAGTTTTGGCCTGTGGGGTCACCTTTCTTCCATAACCTCAAAAAAGATTCCAAAAATGCATTATTACGTGGCTGTGACTCGCAAAAGTGGTCAGAAAATTAGGGAAGAAGCTTAGCAGCGTTTATTTTTTTCCGCTAAACACGAATCCACCCTTAGTTTTGGCCTATGGGGCCATCTTTCGTCCATAACCTCAACAAAATAGTCCAAAAATGCATTATTACATGTCTGAGACCCGCAAAAGTGTTCAAAAAATTTAAGGAGAAACATATTCGTTTAGATTTTTATCTGCTAAACTAGTATATTGTGTACCAAGGGCGTAAAGTGGCTTTTTTAGGCCGAGTGTGGAGTACGAGTCAAGGCGAGGGCGTTTACGAGCCGCAGACGAGTCCACCATTTTGAATTTCGCAAAAAGGTCACTCAGTAATGGAAACTAGATACAATAAGCTAAATTTTAAGCCCGGGCAGGAATCGAGCCTCTGATTTTTAGACAGAGGGGGGTGGACGGTTTCAAATAGAATGACCCATATATATTCAATACTAGATTATCCAGCAAACTTAGTAAATACCGAAAAATTGGAAAAATGTCCATTTCTTGAATCTACTGATCAATACTTGCAATTTAAATAAAACTGAAGGGTGATGAAGCAATTATCGTCTTGAATTCGTACTTAGCGAGCCAAAATACGTAGGAATACATGTGTCATGAACCAGGGTCAGATATTTTTTTTTGTGTGCCGGTGTAATTATTGAGTCTTTACCACAGCCTACGGGCGTGCTGATCCAATATAGATGAAAATAAATGTAATATTAAAGCAACACATGAAGTTTAAGTAGTTGGTCAGACTTCATATAACCATTTGAGAAACAATCAAAATTATCAAAATATTATGTTTCTGCTTACCTTTGATTTCTGCATCTGTGACCTGATCAGATCGGAAGCAAGCAACTTCCTTCCGATCGCCAATCATAAAGTGGATGTTAACGTATTCACTGTCTCTATCATTGCTTGAACAGATACCATTTTTGTCTTGAATCTCGTCCATGGCCCATCAAATAGTCGGTAGAGGTAATGTCACCGACAGACTTGCATATACAAGGGTTTCTTCTAATTTTATTGGTTGTTCTTTCTTTTATTTTTTTTTTTATTGATAGTTTACGTTGCAGTCATTGGTTATTGTGACATCCTTTTACAGAGGGCCTAAACGGGCTCATCACCGCACTTGTACAAGTATATCCACTCGACTGTATTTTTTCATTAATGTTAGAGCATGAGGACTTTGGCACAATAACTTTGTAGTCATTGCTCTTGTTATCATTGATTTCCTACGACTTTTGATCAATTTTTTTGCTAATATTATTATAGATCTCTTTTTACGACTACAGCTCCAGCAGCTGCTAATAATGCAGCGTTTTTTGATTCCAAATCGATACACTGTTCCAGTCAATGTTTTTTCACTAAACTTTTCCTCGTTTATACTGCAAACCGAAGACACTAGAAATGTCCAGGTCAATTTTAGGGATAGAAACCAAGTTCGAATCGTTCTTACATGGTCCATTCTGCGCTGTAAGAAATAGAAATGTCTTGATACTAGCGATAAAAATATATTAAATCAGTGCATGCAAAACAAACACATACTTCTCAACGAATAATTTATTATTTGCCAGCGTGCAGATATTCCGGCTCAGCTGACTTTGATTTGCTTTCAGAAATCATTTATAAGAATTCAAAGCTAATGAGATTTTTGGAAAAAGATTAAGCACGTATTTCATGAGCTTTCAGTATAACGTATATTAAGCTAGCAGACCATGATCACGACGCACACTTCTAACCTACTAGGTATTTAGTTGCTAATTGGTTGCTAATTAGTAACAATATTCCTGATTCAGTTGCTCAATACCTGTAAAAGATACGCGTGATCTGCTAGATTAAGTCATAACCTAGCAGACCACGATGCTATATCTTTGGTTCTCGTAAAGATATCAAAGTTCTTTAAACGGCATATTTAGTTGCTAATTAGTTGATGAAGGATAGCAATATTTATATTATCCCGATATCACCCCCTAACTTCCACATTGACCCCCCTGCAAAAACGAACAACCTATTTTTTCAAGTTTTCTACAAGGATAAAGGAAATTTTGTAGAAAAGCTTTAAAATTTTGTGGCCAAATGCATAATGAGTAGCGTTACGACATATTGATCTAGAGGATGAGGCAAAGAAGTACAATAAATATTAACAAATATAAATGGGTCGCATTTGCTTTTATCTATATTGCTATTACAACTACTACCTTAAACACATACTTTAAGCAAGCTTTTACGAGCCTTTGACGACTACTGTAAATTTCACCCTTGATTTCAAGACCTTACTACACGCCCTTGGTACATAATATAATATTTTGGTACTATAGCATAAAATTTAATTTTGTCGCCAGGTTTCTGTCTGTAATAATAGATTACACACCAAGGCTCGAAATTAATTGGCTAGTTGCGTAGATCGTGTAAATTTCATATTGCAATTACACAAGTTATATTGCAATCACATCATCGGTAGAGCTGACAAAGACGACAAACAGCCCTGAATCTTTCGAGTTTTCCAAGGTCTGTGGAAGAAATGAAAGTTCTGCTGAAAGGTGACGAGCAGGTTACCCGGGACTTTCATAAATGAAGCCCAGGTATTCGAGAACCTCTATATAGCCTTAATATAATTAGAATATATTGATATAGACAACGGAAGTCAAGTCCAGACTCATTTCCATCAATATTTACGAAGTTGTACATTTTTAATTCGGAATGTTTTTTTAAAATGCATATTATTTATGCAATAATGAATTTTTAAAAATGTAATTAATCACACTAGGTCACAAAATTTCCTGACGCTCTGATAAATCAAATGCAAAAAATTACATGACGATCCGTCTTACTGCTCAAAAAATTGACAGTTGGGATACCGCATTTGCAGTTCTCATAAGTGCACGTGATTAATAGATATTATGCACGAATATTTTTATGATTTTTATCCATAACGCTATTCAATTTGCTAAATACAAACGATGCGCTTACTTGTATGCAGGATTAACTAAAATACAGACTATCTAACTTGTTGGATTGTAATACAAATATATTTATTTTGCAGTAACTAATTAGCAACAAAATACGCCCTAGTTTATATTCTGTTGCGACCACTGTTTGACTTTATCGTACTTCGGGTGTAGCCTGAGGGTCGATGTGGCAGTTAGGGGATGACCGGGGGATACCATAAATATTGATATTTTGCAGCAACTAATTAGCAACTAAATATGCCGTTTAAAGAACTTTGATATCTTCACGAGAACGAAAAATATAGCATTGTGGTCTGCTAGGTTAATCTTAATCTAGCAGATCACACGTATCTTTTACAGGTATTGAGCAACTAAATCAGGAATAGTGTAACTAATTAGCAACTAATTACCAACTAAATACCCAGTAGGTTAGAAGTGTGCGTCGTGACCATGGTTGGCTAACTTAATATACGTTCTTGCATGAGCGCTCCACAACATCGTAACGTCTGTTTGCCCACCACAACTGCTTCTAGTCAGCCCACATGCTCGAGCTGAGAAGAAAACTCAACAGTCTGGCCGTCAACCCGTGGTGGCGGCCGAGGTCGCAGAGAAAAACGTGAAAGAAACGGCTGGCAGCAAGGAGGTTGTCGTACTGATTCGATTACTCCCAAGTCTGAGAAAAATAAACACAAATCAGTAGGTCCAGACAACGACGAAATTCTCTGCTGACGACACAACGACGATTGCTCCTCCTCAAAGCCGTCAAAAAACGAGAAGAAGAAAGAGTAGATAAGGTCCCTACCGCTCTAGAGCATCCGCGGACCTTCAACACTACAAGCGTAACAGGAGTAGCGCAAACACTGCACGGCACGGCGAGCGACTTACTGCTAGCAATTAGTGACTCGACCGATGTGGAGTCGTCTTGTGATGTAGGAACTGTTGCCAGCGCTATAGTAGAGAAGTACCCACGGTGGTGGCTGGCCGTAGAGGTTGGCCAATATAAATTCAGAGGACTCTACGACACCGGAGCCTTGCACACTGTCCCCGGCCCCATAGGCATATCTCTCGCGGCTTTATTAAATAGGCGTGTCTGACCCTATGTGAGCCCCGGAGCTAGAGCAGGCGACCGACATCGACGTCGGCAGTGCTCGCGCCATCAAACAGCGGTATTACCCCATCTCAAAGATTTTAGAGGACGAAATGCACGAGCAAGTGCACAAGAAGCTCCGTGCGGGAATAATCAGAAGATCTAAGAGTAATTGCTCAAGTCCAGTAGTTATGATACGGAAGTCCGACAGCAGTTTCCAATTCTGCGTTGACTACCGAAAAGTCAACGCTATATCAAAAATGCTAAAAGCTGCATACCCGCTTCCTTATATGGATATTATATTGCGGAAAATACAGCGCGCGAGATATATAACTGCTCTTTTTTACAGATACCTCTTACCGAGCGATCCATACCGATTGCAACTTTCACTGTACCTGGACTTGGCTTATTCGAATTCGTCAGAATTCCGTACGGCCTAGAAGGCGCACTGGCTACTTTCCAGATGCTGACTTACAAATTGATCACCCCGGTAGCCATTTGCCTTCGCATATTTAGACGATATTAACAATGCGACTAATACTTTCACAGATCACATCAAGTACTTACTTTAATCCTCAAGCGAATAAACGAAGCTGGTCTGACCATGAACCGCAAGAAGTCTAAAATTTGTATGTCCGAAGTGCGCTACCTTGGCATGCTCGTGAATCGCGAAGGCTACCACCTAGATCCCGAAAGAGTCTAACCTATTACAAAGTACCCGGCCCCCAAGAATCTCAAGCAACTGTGTAGATTCCTCAGAATGGTCTCATATTATCGAAAATTTGTAGAAGATTTTGCCACGCTATGTGAACCGCTCACTGCGCTCACCCGTAAAAATGTTAAATACGAGTGGAAAGACGAACACTGGGCATCTTTTGATTAAGTAAAAGCTTCAATTGCGACCGCCCTAGTTCTAGCAAGACCTAGCATTAGCGCTTCGTTTGTTGTCGAATGTAATGCCAGCGATACAAGTCTTGGAAGCGTTCTCTTGCAGCGCAGCGTATGGCGAGGACCACGTATTCTGTTTTGTGAGCCGCGTCCTGTCGGCTACGGAGCGAAGGCTATCGGTGACAGAGCGGGAATGACCTTACATCGAAGGCTACCACATCACTGAAGTGACAGATCACCATAGCATAGTGTGGCTACAAAACTCTTAATCTTAAAAGATCCAAATGGGAAATGAGACCGTTGGTCTCTGCAGTCCTATGACTTTGACATCGTGCATCGCAAAGGAAAGGACAACGTCGTTCCCAACGCATTTTCTCGTATGTTCGAGACCGACGAAGACGAAACGACGAAGACGAAGTCCATAAAAGACCCATGGTATCTAAAAAAGGCAAATCCCTTTTGGAAGATCACTGGCGGAGGGCTTTATCATTATCGTCCCGACCCGACACTAGCTGACCTATTGGGACAAGATAAGGATGCTTGGAATGCATTCGTAGTACCTCACTAACAGTGCGAGCGGATCCTTGCAGAGTGCCACGATGAGCCAGTCTCTGGATATCTAGGGAGGTTTAAGACTCATCAAAGAGTAGAACTCCTCTACAACTGGCCAAATTTATACAAAGATAAGCTCATATCGTTTGAAACTGCCAGGTTTGCCAGCAAGTCAAAGTTGAGCAACTTGCTCCTGCAGCATCATGGGCAAACATGTAGTTACGCGCCTCTGGGAAATAGTCGCAGGTGACACTATGGGATTTTCCCCCGGTCAACTCAGGGACATGAACATTTGTTAATTTTTATCGATCTATTTACAAGATAGATCGAATGCATCCCAATTAGAAAAGCTAATGCAAAAACCATCAAGCGTGAACTGAATCAGCGAATTTTATTAAGATTCGGAATTCCCGACCGATTCTTATCAAATAATGGTACTCCTTTTAAGAACAAACTCGTCGATAGCTTTTTTGGAAGCACATAGAGTCAATTACGGAAGAAATCCCGAGCCATCTCGCACAACGCGAAGGGAAATAGAGCAAGCCACCAGGTTAAGCTTAGAAGAAGCAGCACGTGATAATTGGCAGGCTCGCATGGAAAGATTCGACGATTTTCGGGCTAGTGCCCTTAAAAATTTGAAAGCTGCCCAAGAACGGCAGGAAAAGTACTATAACGTGAAACACTTTGACATCGAATATAAAGGCGCGAAGATGTGGGCAAGGAATCGCATTCTTTCCTCTGCTGCTCAAGCTATCGCTGCAAAGCTTAGCCCTAAGTACGCGGGCCCCTTCATTGTTACGGCTTGCGTTGGAATAAACTCCTACAAGCTTCAGACAGATCAGGGAGTAAATGTAGGCAAAGTAGGCAAAGAACCGCCGATTTCACCTAAGAAATACGAGCATGCAGCTTTCGCTCAACCAGCACCGTCTACAGAGGCGACTGCGGGTCTGCGCCACAAATTTCGACGCAAAGGCAGACCCCGAGGTTCTAAAAAGGAAGCTCCAGCGTCGACTGAAACGTCGCATCGGCGTCTGCGTCCCCGAGACAGGCAGAACTAAAATTTATTTTCTTCCTTCTGCCACCCTTTGGTTGCTTTTATTGCTCTTATAGTTTACGCCTTTCTCTTCTGCTTAAATTTTCTTTTTTCTTGCTACGCTGAAACCTGCGACCAGGTATCCAACCCTAATAGATCTCATGACCTCTATTATAGGAACAAGCTGCCCTTCAAGAAACCTGCGACAGTCGTCGAAGCCCCGGCGAAATTGATTCGGTAAATCGACGAGCCCCTAAAACAGCAGTTCAGAGTCCGCCACGGATCGTTCCTCCAATGAGGGGAAAACCCATGACACTCTCCGAAGTACTACGGATCGGAAGTCACGGGGGGAAAATCTGCAGGATATTTAAGGGACGGGCACCTGCTGTCCCTACCTACTCCGCCTTCATTAGAGGAGCATGAGTCAGAGCCGACTCCAGAGGAAATAAAGCCCCTGATCGCCGAGGTAGAAATCGACAAGGAAGCTACAGCAGTCGCTGCCCAGGTAACTTCTTCATTAACCCCTCATGAGCAATAGGAGGCACTACAGGCCAAAGCTCAGGCTTGCCGTCGGGCTCGCCAAGCTGCCGTTGCTAAAGAGGATGAGGCATTCCAGGAGGTGCTGGCCTTCGCTAAGCGGGAGAAAGCCCTAGGAAAGCGAAAGCTCTGTCCAAATTCATCGAGAAGGTGCGAAAGGCGGTCAAACTAAAACAGTGCCTAAAGAAGGTCGAAGCTCAATCGCTAGAGGAGCAAAAAGAGGAAGAAAAGAGAAAAGCTTTGAAGAGGGAGCCACTCAGGAAGATCCAGGAACTCAACAAAATCCGGGAGCAGTTGCGCAAACTAAAGCTGCAAAGAAGTTAAAGGCAATGCCCAGCTAACGCAAAAACCTTACCCCCAAGAAGCCCAGGACCTACCGCAGAAAGGTATAGAAATACCACGCAGCCTTGTGGCCCTAGGGACGGCCCACGGGAAGACCTACTGTTCGTATGATATTTCAACATATGCAACCTGACCGGGGTGTCAAGGACCAACAACTGTCCTAACTACTACCTGCACCACAAGTTCCAGAGCCAAGAGCTGCAACGCTACCGGTACTGAAGAGTCTCAGAAGATTACCCAGTCTCACCTCAAGCTTCGCAGCATTCAATCAAGAGAACTAACTCGTTTCTTTTTTGTTCGCTGCTACAAAGCACATTAATTAATGGCACCGACGCCTATAACTTTCGTTTCGTTTTATTTTCTCCACACTACTACCTCATACGTATTTGTAAGAAAGACAAAAAGGCTTCAATGTTCAATCATTATCATAGAATAAAACAAAATGTTTCTTTATTAATTTATTTAATTTATGAACTTTTATTTCCCTTAGCTCGAGAGAGAATAGTTGATCGAGATGGTACCCCGTGCTACCAACGTCTGGGGCTGGGGAATATAAAGAGTTGACTCCCGTGCACTCGTTGTCTCTCTCTCTCTCTCTCTCTCTCTCTCTCTCTCTCTCTCTCTCTCTCTCTCTCTCTCTCTCTCTCTCTGGTGAGTACAGTTGACAGCTCTGCTGATCTGCCATTCTTTTGATCATTATTCTGCTGCTTCTTGCCTTCGGGCCCTCTTCTGTTGTAGATAGTTGCACGCTTCTTTTTGCAACCTTCACGCTGATATATAAATCACCGAAGGCTGCAATTCTTCTAACTCATTATTTCATCTGCCAACTTTCTACACTGCTCCTAACCTACAAATCTGCTCCGCTTGGCTTGGCTTGTTTTCGCACCTGCACGGCGTCTCCTTCTCTCCGAAATCTACATCGTGGCGACACCTGCTACTTCGTGGGAGAATCTTCAAGACGTCTTCACACTTTTTCGAGGTCGGTACTTTCACTTTCACGTTCTCTCCGCTAACACGCCATCTAGCCGTAAGAGTCACACCATCTACTCTTTCACTCCGTCGATAATCTATCACTCTTAACAAATATCTGCCTCACCGACTGCCAATAAATTATCGACGAGAAATGAGTGCAAACGGTGAGAAGAACGTGGAAGTGACATTTCAACAATGCAGCAGCTGCAAACAACCGATTCAGCATAAAGACCCGAAGAGATGTGAACACTGTGGTTTATACTTCCACGTAAAGTGTCAGAACACTGTCAACGTCAAGGCTATGGTGATGAGCGACAGGCAAACAATAGCCTGTCTTTCCTGTGCGGAGAGCAACGGCAGGGGAGGCAAAGCGAGGACAAAATCATCCTCTGCTGCAACAACTGTCTTGGGAGTAACTGCAACAACAGCAGCAGGCAAGGGTACTCCCAAACAGCAGCAACCAGCGGGCAAGAAGACGCGGTCGGCACCACCATCAGCCAACGCTTCGCGGAATCCGTCACCAACCCGCCCGGCCGGCGCAACGACACCTACGCCGTCCATTGAGGCGGCTTTGATGGATATTCGCGGAGCTCTAGACGACATCCGCAACGCTCAAACGGAATCCCTCAAGACGCAGAACATCGTATCAGAGAGGATCTCCAAAATTGAGCAGCGACTTGGACCGCTGGAGAAGCGTCTCAAGGCCCTCGATGAGCTGCCTGCACTCAAGACTCGCATTCAAAATGCTGAGTCCACCATCACCGAGTTGCAGGCACAAATAGAAGACCTCTCGTCGAGGAGCCTGACAACGCAGCAGGACAGCAGCAGTACTATGCCGGGCGCTGCGGAGATCTGTAGTCTGCGCAGCGAATTGGCTGAGGTCAGGAGGCGACAAGAGCAGTCATCCAACAGCGTGATCGTCGTCACTGGCCTGCACTACTCCCGCGAAACCTCGCTGCACCTCCTCGCCTACTCAGTCGTGAGCGCGCTTGACCCCACGGTCCTCAGAAGGGATATAGCATCAGTTAGGACAATGGGGAGACTTGATGCATCCAACAACTCCGCCAGGGGTGACGGTAGACTTCCACCACTAGCTGTCACCCTGTCCTCAAGCGCGCTTGCACGCTCCATAGTGATTGCTAAGGCCCGGAAACGTAAGCTGCACACCAGCGAATTGGACGCCACCTTGCTGGAGGAAGCTAAAGCTCTGAGCCCTGACCATCAAGGGCTCATAAACATCAACGAGCTGCTTCCCTCTGACGTCCACAAACTGCGTTCGAGGGCCAGGCTGGAGGCCAAGAGGAGGCAGGGCTGCCGCACGTTCACCCGAGAAGGAAGGCTTTACATGCGCTGCAACGACGACAGGGAGCGGGCCACCGTCATCAACACCAACGCTGAACTGGATGCTTTTTTAGCCCGGCTCCCTCTCACTGCCGACATCGCTCTACACTGAGGCTCAAACACAAACACATCATCTCACCACACCCACCATCAAGCTCATCTGCCACGTTTTCACCCGGCTCTGAGGCGTCTCTGTCAGAGGGTCTACGAGTCTGTCATTTCAATGCGAACTCGCTTACGGGTCACATTGAGATGATCAGGCTCTTTTTATCCACTCGCTCTCCATTCCACGTAATAGCTGTTACTGAGACCTGGTTGAGCGAAAAGGTAACGTCCATCCCTTCACTGGACGACTACGTACTTTACAGACGGGACAGAAACAGAAACGGAGGAGGTGTGGCCCTCTACATACATACATCACTGACGGCTAGCGTTATCTCATCATCTGACGGTGAATGGTTTGGCAGGCCGGGTAAGCCTGAATACCTTTTTTGTGAGGTATCGGCAAAGGGAATCTCTCCGATCTTCGTGGGAGTTGTGTATCGTCCTCCTCACGCTCCATTCTTTCAAGGCTCTAACTTTATTGACCAGCTAACTACCCACATGCACAATTACTCAACGAAGGTCATAATGGGAGATTTCAACTCTGATCAGCTTTCATCCTCTGAAGATGCCAGTTTCATCAGGGCCTTCATTGATGAAAATTCCCTTTCTTCCATCCCATATGGTGCCACGCACCATAAACAGGGTTCTGATACCTGGCTTGACTTGTGTCTGATCGACGAGCAGGATCGCCTGCTGTCACACTGGAAGACAGACTCACCCTTCATCAACGGACATGACCTTATCACGGCCACTCTCGACGTACAGATTACACGACACGTACCTAGCACATACTCCTACCGTAACTTTAAAGGAATCTGCGCCGAGAAGCTAAGGGACTTTCTTAGCGCATGTGACTGGTCATCTCTCACCCTATCATCACTGGACGAATGCATATCTACACTTAACGCTAACCTTACTAATGCCATCAATCAACTCGCCCCATCACGGACTGTAACACCTAAAAAACAGCGTCACCCGTGGTTCTCCGCGGCTCTTCGTGGCCTTGTATCCGAGAGGGATAGACTATACAGGCGTTTCAGGAACTCCAGGATTGATTCAGATCTCCGCTTATACAGACAAGCTAGGGACTATACTCATAAACAGGTCGAGGAAGCCAGGCTGGATTATTACTATTCACGCCTGTCAACCTTGACTGATATCGCCGAGGTCTGGAGAGAGCTGGAGAAACTTGGAATTTCCGCCACTAAGGCCCCATTACCACCTCGCTTTAGCACAGATGAGCTCAACAAGCATTTTAGCTCGATCTCCAATGATCCGCTAGCGCCTGCTGTTGAGAACTATCTTCTAACCCTGGAAAGTCTTGACCTCCCGGAACATTTCGAGTTCATCCCTATAACGGAATCGGACGTGTTGAGTGCAGTGTCGCACTTCGACACCCAGGCGAGGGGAAGCGACGGCATCCCCCAGGTTGTTATATTAAAAGCACTGCCAGTTCTCGCTCCTGTATTATGTCACATCTTCAACCTGTCTCTGAGCGAGGCCCGTTTCCCATCCGCCTGGAAATTGTCACTGGTGCGTGCACTCAACAAAGTCAGTTCACCAACAACCCTGACTGACTACCGCCCGATTTCACTTCTCTGCTTTCTCTCCAAAGCCCTGGAGTGGCTGGTGCACAAGCAGGTCTCGCAATACCTAGAATCAAGGCTCTTACTAGACAATTGTCAGACAGGCTTCCGCACCGGCCACAGCACTCAGTCTGGCCTAATTAAGCTAACTGATGATGTCAGGGTCGGGATAAACAAAAAGAAAGTGACACTCCTTCTGCTCTTTGATTTTAGCAAGGCGTTTGACACTGTGTGCCACGTCCGGCTCCTGAGGAAGCTAACAACTTTTGGCTTCTCTAAGCAGGTTATCCGCTGGTTTGCCTCCTATCTCACTGGAAGAGAGCAGGCTGTCGTTGGTGACAGTAGCGAGCGTTCTTCCTTGCAACGTCTTAACATCGGCGTCCCACAGGGCTCCGTCTTAGGTCCCCTGCTGTTTGCTCTGTACATCAATGACATCGGTTTCTGCCTGGACTCCGATGTTTCCCATCTCATCTACGCGGATGACCTGCAGATCTACAGCCATTGCCACCTCGAGGAGCTCGATTCTTTATCAGTCAAGATGAGTGCTAATGCCGAGAGGATAACGGGCTGGGCTGCGCAAAACAAACTTAAACTTAATGTTACTAAAACCAAGGCAATCGTCCTGGGCTCCCGCTACTACATAAATCTACTTCCCTCTACAGCTAACACTTTCATTAATATCGGGGGTGCCCAGGTCAGCTTTGAGTCCTCCGTGCGCAATCTGGGATTGGTGCTTGACTCTAAACTCTCATGGAAGGAGCATGTCACACTAGTGTGTAAGCGTGCTCACTCGCTAATGTACAGGCTTTACTTTTTTAGAAAGAGTACCAACCTCAGATTGCGTAAACATCTCGTGCAGGCACTGCTGTTTCCGCTAATCGACTACTGTTCTCTTGCATACTGTGACCTGACGCAGGAACTCGACTTGAAACTACAGAGACTCGTGAATACAGGAATCCGGTACATCTATGGTGTAAGGAGGGATGAGCGCATCTCCCCTTACAGGCGGGAGCTGCAGTGGCTAACCACTGCTGGACGCAGGAAGTATTTCACAGTCTGCTTCCTTCATAAAATGTTCAACACGGTCGTACCATCATACGTACTGGCCTTTTTTGACTTCCGCGTCTCGCCCCGGCCTCTGAGGGGTGAGGTGACACCACTGGAGATACCTGCCTTCGCGACTGAGACGCTGAGGAACTCGTTTCATATCAGCGCCTCATACTTATGGAATAGCCTGCCATCTCACATCAGAAACACCTCATCTACTCTCACTTTCAGAAGGCTTGCTAAAGACTACTATTTTAAACTTGAAAACACATAACTCATCGACATTCATGTACACGCACACACTTACTCACTCTCATACTAATCATCTTCACTATCAGTACACTTTTACACTACACTTACTCTACACACGCCTCAACTTACTTTACTTCCAATTTATACTTACTATTCTTACTTTAACTACATAATGCTAATTCTTAC
Source organism: Trichomalopsis sarcophagae (assembly GCA_024372645.1). Lineage (NCBI taxonomy): Eukaryota > Metazoa > Arthropoda > Insecta > Hymenoptera > Pteromalidae > Trichomalopsis > Trichomalopsis sarcophagae. The sequence continues at coordinate 53,216 of QLSS01000497.1, read as the reverse complement.
TATTGTACAATACAATGTACGCAAATAAATCTAATCTAATCTAATCTAATCTCTCTCTCTCTCTCTCTCCCGCATTACGACTTGAATGGTTCGTAGCGAAATATGTGGATCTAAATGAACCATTGCTAAAATGGCAAGAAAACGAGAATTTTGCGTCTGGTCTTCAATATTACGTCTAATTCTTTAGGTCGAAGATTCAAATTCGAGGAAACGAATAGTATTCGAATTTGGATGACGACGTCTTGGGAAGCGTTCACGATATAACACTGCGGATCTTCTGTAATTTCGGCGACATTCTCCTAAAACAAGAAGGATGTCAATGATGTCATTTGCTGGATAATCTGCCATTTTACCTCGATCTTTATCCAGATATTGGTTTAATGTTATAACATTGACAGTTTTAACATAAGAATAAGAAGCTGTTTAGCAAAATGTAATAATGTCAAGAATGAAATAATTTCATATGAACATGAATATTTATCAATGCAGCACCTGTGCAAAAAAAAAAAATGACCAAAGTGCGGAGCTTTTTCGTGCTAACGAGTTGTTAAATTGAAAGGTTGAGTTTGAATGAACTGTGCTCTTGCTTTTATTGTGGCTTGATATCCACAAAATTTCCTTGAGATATTTTCATAAGGTATTAAATCAAAAACACATTAATAAAACAACCAGACATTTAATAATAATTAATTTTAGGTAAAATGCTACTAATAGGTGCATGTTTTTATTAACTTGATATTTTAATAAACTTATTTTAATCCCTTGCTTTACAGCGTATACAGATACAAATTCACCATTTAGCTGATATTGAATCTAAATAATACACAGCTTATTTAAGAAAATCTATTAGATCTTCAAATTCCCTTTGAAGTACACAAACACAACATATCACTCTAAAAATAAAATTTTCCGCTTTTTTCATTTCCGTAATGACCAAGTAGGATTCTTACGGGAAAAATCAAAGTTAACCTTGGAATGATATTGAAACGCGATCGTTTTCCAATCAAAGACCATTGTTTTGAACGTAAAATTGTCCGCTCTTTCCATTGCCACTATAAAAAAATAGGGTTTCCATTAAAAAATCAAAGTTAACCTTAAAATGACCTTGAAGACGCTTTCAAGGTCAAATCTAAGGTAACTATTCGACTTCCTCCCCAAAATCCTACAATCTTGGTCTCTAGCATTTTTTTGATTAAGGCCTTCCATCACGACATATTTACGTGTATTGATTAAAATGGGACATATATATACTAGTGGAACTTTACCCCCCTGCTCGCTACGCTCGCCAATCCTCCATTTTAGTTTCTGTATGATTTTTATTTTCAAAATTTTATTCTATATAAATTTTATAGATTATAAAAAAAGATTGAATTTTCATGATCTGATAATTACGTTCTGGTTAGTTAAGAATGAAAATGTATCAGGATACTACAAAAGATGAACTAAGAGATAATAAAATTATCATTAATCAATAAACATTCATAATGCAATGATTATTTATATTTTATAAATATACCAATTTCGCCCAATTATTAAGCACAAAAAGACAGTATACTACAAATCTACAAAGTATTACACGTGTAATACACATATAATCATATGAATTACGCATTAACATGTTGTTATGCAAACCATGCTTAAATTAAACATGTATTTTAGTATGTCAATTATGATTACTTTCATCCGTAAACCTTTTCAGACAAATTAAACATTTGTACTTTTATTGATACTATATGCTCGCACGTGAGTTGTCAAATATTTTTTATATTCATATTTTTTTGAGTAGATTTCACGTTAATAAATTCGCCATTTATATGCACCTTTATATGATAAACACTTTTTCAAATAATTTTGTTTACCAAAAATCATACATAAATTTTGTATGTCCTGTAGTCAGTAAAAATTATATGAATTAAAAGAATTATATAAACTTTATAATTCTTGCTATATATCTTCCAATATATTATATAACAACGAACTTCTGTATTTAAATGTTCTTTGCGCCGTTTTTAACGACGGTTCTGACGTCAAAGGAGAGTATATAGTGGACTACGCATGCGCTTGCCGCTGAGTAAAGCCAAATTTTACCGCGCAGGTGTGAATAGTATAATTTGCTTTTAGAAAAAATTAATATATATATATTTTTTACCATCGAATAATTTGTAAATTATTTCCAATTGTAGCTGCTGAGAGAGTTAACGCAAATCATTCGGATGATATGAAAAAATTATTTTGTAATTGTAAAATTATTTATTTTTAGTTTATAAATAATTATTTGGTAGTAAAAAAATGTATGATTATTTTTTTTTTAACGATAATTATGTAGGATGAGGCGAGGTCGGGATGGCTGATTGAGCTAGATCTTCGCTGTTTCAACTATCTTTATTGTTTAACTGTGATCCTCTCCACACGTCTGACGTGTGTTTTGGTCAGAGCGGAACTGACCTAAGCGGTCACTCGCGGCGTGAGCCGCTTTCTCCCTCCCTCTGCAGTCGGATGTACCGCCATCTATCGGTGGGGTACCTACAGTACTCCCCCCAAAGGAAGAAAGAAATGAGAAGCATTTTTGTGGTGCAGAAACTTAAGTTAAGCTGCGAAAGAGAAGAGTTTACAAAATTTTAACGAGATGGTAAAACATTGTCAGTGACTGGAGAGTTGTTACAAAAAAAGAAATAAATGATTGTTTACATTTTCCTTGAAGCTAATTATTTGTTCGTGCGTGTGAGAAATTTTTCGCTTGTTTTATAATGGAATTGAGAACTAGATTTAGAGATTGAATTGGACATGCGTAAATTAGCTTTAATAAGCTGTCTTTGGAAATTTGATTTTGTGACGCCTTTACAATGTCGATCTTGTTCAACTTGGGTTCGGAGTCCGTATCATCAGGTGTGAAAATTCTGTGAAAAGAAAGCTATCGGTTGCCAGGAGTCGCCCGAGTGCTGCTCGATGGCTGCCCCCATGGCGGTGTCGGATGCGTCTGTGATGAGAAGCAACTCTCCGTTTTCGCTGGGAAAGGCGGTGAACGAGAGGTTGACGAGATCATCCTTACATTTCTGGAAAACCGCCTCGGCCTCTGGAGTCCAAGGGACTGGCCGTTTGTCCTTCTTCTTAGCACCTTTCAAGAATTCGTTAAGTGGGCGTTGTGTATCTGGGACATGCGCGAGTAAGCGTCTGTAGCTGTTTACGAGACCCAGGAATCGACGAAGTTCCTCGATGGTCTGTGGTTTGGGAATTCTTGAACCGCCTTGACTTTCTCTGGGCTCGGCTTGAAGCCGTTCGGCGTGATGAGATGGCCTAAAAAGACAAGTTCTGAGACGCCGAGACTGCATTTCTCGAGATTGACTTGCAGCTCGTACTCGTTTAGGCGATTGAGCACTATGTCGAGGTGTTTCTGGTGCTCCTCCTCTAATGAGGAGGCGATGAGGATGTGTAATGGGCTGGCCCAAGAGCTGTCGGAAGGGTGGCAGATTCCCAGCTCGCACCATTTGCGAAACTCTTTCTTGGCTGCCTTGAGTTTGGCCGGCGAAAGAGGGCGAGCTCTTTGCGACGCTGGGGGGGGGGGGGGGGCTTGGTAAGTATATGATGAAATTCTCCTCGTTTTTTTGTCGATCGGAATTGATCAGCACCAATAACTTGAGGGCATTTGTCTACTATGTGTGCGTATTTGTGGTTCGGTGCCAGAAAAGAGATTTGCACTGGCTCTACCGACCTGATGAAGGCAGGAATATACGTGAGCTGATTGCCATCTACCAGTCTCTTGAGTTTGAGATCTGGTCGCAGATAGTAGTGTTTCAGGAGATCTGCTCCTATGATCGAGTGCGGAACGTCTGCGATGGTGAAGTTCCAAGCCAGTCTGTGAGGCAGGCCAACGTCTAATTCGGGGCGTTTGACGCCGTAGACGTCTATGGTCGTATCGTTGACAGCATGGAGTTGAAAGTCAGCTGCCTTGCCTTGCGAGTTGCTGGATTTTGGAATCATTGAGATGTCTGCGCCAGTGTCTATTAGAAAAACTTCGTTTGAGAGTTTGTCTCTCACGTGGAGGCGTGCAGCAATGTGTGACCAGCTGTCAGCCTCCTTGACGGCCGGGTCATTCAGTATTCTTGATTTGCTGAGTAATCAGGATTCTTTACCTTGTATGTATCGCCTGGTGCTGTTTTCCAATCGTACGGTAGGAAGCAGTGTTTAGCCTCCGATCCGTATTTCTAATGGTACCAACAATGATTGTACTTGGTGTTTTGCCGACCTCTGGATTTAGATCTGGCTGGTGTTGAGTCTCTTCGGTTTCCCGAGTTGTCGCAAGACTTGTTTTTCCGGTTGTTGGCTCTGGAACGGTTGTTCTGTCCGGAATTGTCCTGAAGCTTCTGTACTGCCGCTACTAGCTGCTTGATTGTGTCAGCTGGGGCGGAAGTAGACTTGTCTGCCTTCAGACCATTCAGTTGGTTGGATTGGTGCAGGAGCTCGTAAGCCATATCTGTTTTGTAATTCCAAACCATGATTTGGATCTGTGGAGGTAGGCGTGCTATGATTTCCACACCGAGACGATGGTTTCTCTCGAAACTTGGTTCTGCGAAGAGATCCGAGGGTTTTTCGATCTAATATCTTGACCTTTGAACAGCCTGTCAAGTTGTTGCTGTGGAGATTCAGCGTAACTTTCGGTCAAAATCTGTTCGATCTGCTGATATTTGTGTCCTCTTGTAAGGGTATTAAGCTTGTATTGCAGATCTTGATGAGTATCTTGAGTAAGGTATCTCATGATGAAGTCGAACTTTGCTTCTTCTTTATTAACGTTGTATGCTGTGAACAAATCCTCCAGCTGTGTGAACCATCCTTGAGGATCATATCTGTAAAAATTCCAGAACTGCAAGTGTCTGGTGCTTGAATAAGCAGGGCTGTAACATTGCTGATCTGGTTGAATGTTTTGTGCTTGACAGTCTGTATTTAAGTTCGTCTGGTGTGGTAACAAGCTGGGTGTTGCTATGAGAGGATCGAGGAAGTCCTGCAACAGTTTTGCGAGCTCATCCATCTTGCTGTTGATTTTCTGATCCACTAAGGCCATGATCTGGTCGAGGTTTACTGTTGTGGAATGATCGTCTTCTGGCAGCTGTAGCCTGTTTAACCCGCTGTTATCTTTAGGCTTGGTTCCTGAGGTTTGGATTGGCCCGATTTGTCTTTGAGCCATTCCCAGGAAGTACTTGTCGTTCGATGGTGCCGTCGTTGAAACACGAGACTGTCTGTGGTCTCTTTCGAAATTGAAACCGTTATTCGCTGTACTGGACTGCTGGCCTGTGCCGAAATGGAAGGCGTTTTGGGTGCCTTGGGACGGCTGGTTGAACCATGGTGCCATGCTAGCCGAGTTTGTGAAAACTGAAGCGCTAGTTGTAGTTGGACTGGTGGGCAGCTGTTGATTTTCTTAAGGCGTCGCAAGGGGAGTGTTCAACGAAAAGACAGTCTTAAATGCCGATGTGTGCTGCGGTGTCTCTGAATTCGCAGTTGTGAACGAGAAGGTTGGACTTTGTTGTTCGTCGCTTGTGGTGTTTATCAGAACCGTTTCGTTGTCCTGTAGGGGTGTGCTGTAGCGGCATATTGGGTTTCCTTGTTTTTCTCAGGTTACGGTTAAGGAAGGGAGATGTAGGAACCTGTCTGCCGGATCGTAATGTAAGACCGCGATAGCTCAAGTGCAACGAGTCGCAATGTCTGACTAACCTTGTGTTGAATCAAGACGTACAACATTATTAAGAGACTAAAATGTACTGGCAGGTACACACAATAGCAAAGCAATCTCTTGTTCAACTCGCAAGTCACTAAGCTGAATGAAACCTGGCAAGCGAAGCTTGAAACATGTCAGGTTGAAAGTGTGAAGTGCTCGCTGCGAGCTCGGGTTACGTTGCGAGTCGAGGTCTGTCGCGAGCTCAAGGCTTATTGCGAGCTCGAGGCTTATTGCGAGCTCGAGGCTTATTGC
>QLSS01000497.1:0-32412 GCA_024372645.1 Trichomalopsis sarcophagae | reverse complement strand
ACAGGGGCGTGGCCTAACTGACGTCACCGCTCCCGTGGCTGGCGCCACGTGTTTATGTAAACAAACACCATGTTTATATGAATAGTAGCTGATAAGATCAATAAACATGATTTACGACCGCTACTGTATGAATGTGTCATCGATGGGTGAAATACTTTGTTTATTTATAAATAATTATAAATAATTTGTAAACGGAAGCCCATGTTTATATCAACAGTAGCTGATAAGGTCAATAAATATGATTTACGACCGATACTGTAAGAGTGTGTCATCGATGGGTGAACTACTTTGTTTATTTATAAATAATTATAAATAATTAGTTAACAAAAGCTATATCACGCATACGATGCCATCAGATTAACATGATTTACGACCGCTACTCTGTCATATACAGTCTGTCATCGATGGGTAACTTTTGTTTATTTATAAATAATTATAAATAATTTTTAAACAAAAGCTATATCACGCATACGATACCAACGTTTTACCCAAGCAGACCCGAGCGCGACTCTCTCTCTCTCTCTCTCTTTCGCTATCTACTCCATACCGGCCCCGAGCTCGAGGAGAACGCACGTGCGCGACTCTCGCTATGCCAGCCCGTCCCCTCTCCTTTTACACTATAGTAGCCCCTGAGCTCTGACGCGACGTCTCTCTCTCTCTCTCTCTCTCTCTCTCTCTCTCTCTCTTTCGCTTTCTACTCCATACCAGCCCCGAGCTCGAGGGAGAACACACGTGCTCGACTCTCGCTATACAAGCCCGTCCCCTCTCTTTTTACACTATAGTAGCCTCTGAGCTCTGGCGCGGTGGCTCCAGCCGCTGATGTACCGGACTCGCTTCTCTCTCCCCCCTCCATACTCGCGCGCGTCCGCCGCCGTCTACCTGTCGTATACCTGCTGTTTGGCTTTTATTGCCCTTGCGTCAGCTCTGATCCTTTCTGCGCTGCAAAGAGAGAGATTGTTCCACGTATATAATTTATATGGTGGCCCTGAAAAGGGACGATTGTTTTTTGAAATATGTATTATCGCAATTAGCGTTTTAGCTTGCTGTAGCCGTCTTTTTCGGGGTACGAAAAGGTGTTTGAGGAAAATGATTTTTGATTCTGTGACGAGGAGGAGGAGGAGGATTTTTTTGAGAGGTTATTTATATCCACTTTTCTCTGGATACGAGAAAGTGTTGGTTGAAAACGACGATTGATTATTCTGCTTTCTTGGCTCCTTTCTTCTCATGAGAGGCTGTCTCTCCTCCCACGTGGAACCTTTTTTCTGCTGCTCTTTGCTCTGCTCCTGCCCCATGGTCAAGAGTTGTTGCTTTGCCGGTCGTCTGACGAATGATTCGCATCGAAATAAACGCGTGTATATATAACTCTACTTCACGGTTCCGCAAAGCCTACTCTAAATTTCGGCTTTGGGGATCGTTGATGGGAGTAGGGGGTTTTGTACACATAAAAAAGAGAAATTATGGCACACTATTTTTATTTACGAAAAAACGCGTACGTGTCGAATGATAAAATGTTTACAATAAAAAATAAACGAACGTACACACACACACACATTAATTACAAGCAAGCGATGCACCTACACTTGCGAGTGTCGGCACAGTCGTTTTCGTCGTCTGCTGGTGGAGGCGAAGGCGATCTCGGTGAATCCATATCCAGGATGCAGGGGCAGGGCTGTCCGTTGCACTTCCAGCAGCGAAAGAGAAGGCACCTCCAACACTGCTGCCACACGTCGTTCTCCGCAGTCATTTTGATGCATACTCTGCACCTTACGTTGATCGGCACAAACTATACAGCCAGAGAAGCCTTTAGCTCGGCTTCTTGCTGTTTCTGCTGCAACAGCGCTGACATGTACAGCATTTTCTGCTGATAGCGCTCGAGCTGGCCGTTCAGCTTCTCCATTGCACGTTTTTTAGCTTCGATACTTGCGAGAAGCGCATCGCGTTGGGCTGCTAATTTTTTCAATTCTGCCATGATGGTGGCCACGTGTGTGCTCTCTGTAGAGACTCAGAGCGAACTGATCGGTGCGAGCCGTGTCACAAGCGTAAGCCGTTGGCAAAGCAGAGGGATATCCCACCTCTTCAACTTTTTCGTTGTCTTAAGAATGCGAGACCATTGCGGTAACGCTACACTAGGACTGGCTGATTATTTGTACACAATTGAGATCCAGCGCGGGCTTATCAGAAAAAAATCGGAGACGGTTGAGAGCGCAAGAAAGGTTCGCAGTGTCTCGCGATGCAGCTCCAGGAAGTATCGTGTGACCATGAACTCGGGCTTTGTTATGGCCAATGTATTAGTTTTCAAAACACAGAGAACTGAAGCTCTGTCTGAACTCTTTCTGGGCCAAGTTCGGACAAAGCGATAATTTAAAACAGACGGTAATCGTGAAGGAGCGCGAAGACCTCCTTAAACTTCTAACGGCCGAAGATAAGGAGGTCTTGAGCCTCCTGCTAGTCAACGAGGAGGTGATGTACGCGAGCTGGCAGTACATCGACGATGCTGTGGAGTCTACTCCATATACGAACGTAGTCATAGCAGCCTACACGACAACTCTGGCCCGCTTGAAACTATATTCGTATTTGGAGAAGCTCGGCAAGCGAACGCTGTACTGCGACACTGATTCGTGCATATTTGTGTGCAACGATCAAAACGCACAAGAATACAGGCCCCCGTTAGGCTCGTTGCTCGGTGATATGACCGACGAGCTCGACGAAGGCACGTTTATCACGAGCTTCCTCTTAGGCGATCCGAAATTTTATGGCTTCAGAACCGTGAATTCGAGTATTGGCGAGGTATCCGAAAAATGTAAAGTCAAGGGTATATCGCTAAATTTCTCGAATTCTTTGAGAATAAATTATCCTGGCATTAAGAGTATGATTGAAAATTATTTTGAGTCTGATGAAGAGAACGAATGCATTAATATTAAGTTTAATTCTATTAAAAGACTGCCAGACCACACTGTTGTCACTCGAGAAGAGATTAGATCGTGTAGCATAGTTCTAAAAAAGCGTAGGTATGTTACTCCCGGGTTATCGCTCCCGTACGGTTACAAAAGTTAAGTATAGTATGTAAGTTGTTTGTAAATAAAAAAAGTAAATTTAAGAATTTCGTTTTTATACTAGTTTTTAAGTAATAAATATTGTTCTGCGTTACGTTTAATATATTTATAATAAACAAAAAATCTTAAAATTTTTCTTATAATTATAACATCCTTTTCTCTCTCTCTCTCTCTCTCTCTCTCTCTCCTTTACCCACTCATCATCGCACGCTTACAGACGAGCCGTACATGCACGCGTAAAGACGGCTCGTCCGCGGATGCTAATATACGCGTATAAGCGGCCAGCGCGTGAGTATACGCGTATAAGCGGCCCGCGCGTGAGTATACGCGTATAGGAGGCCCGCGAGAATATACGCGTATACGCGGTAAAAAGAGCTTTTCGGAAGAGAGCGCTTTAGTCTATAAGACGGATACGCGTTGGAAGCATCCTTTTACGGCGTGCATGCAGAACCGACAGGAGCTGTCAAAAGCTTGTTTCTGAAAAAATTTCTCGAGCATCTGCCGGAGATGTGCGATGCTCGCTTCGACAGGGTTCTGCTCTACTATACCGACTGGCAAGAGACGTACCGCAGTTAATTCAAAGTTGGCGGGAGTGCTGCTGTACCTATCGAGTTTCGAGAGAGACTTCCGCAGCGAAGCGATTACTCCGTGGATAGGGGAAAGAAAAAATTACTGATTCTCGACGACTTGATGCGAAAATCATCGAACGATATAGTTCTGGATTTGTTCTCGCGTTCGTCTCATCATTTGAATTTGTCGGTCTTTCTGGTGACGCAGAATATTTTTCACCAGGGAAAGTCTTAGCGCGACATAAGTTTAAATTCAAAGTATCTTGTTATATTTAAAAATCCTCGCGACAGAGCTCAGATTCGGCATCTCGCGCGACAAATTTATCCGGAAGATCCGAGGTTTCTGCAGGAGGCTTACATAGACGCTACGCGCGGACTTCACTCGTATCTTTTTCTCGATCTAACTCAAGCGGCCGTGGACGAGTATAGGGTTCGCACGTGTATATTCCCAAGCGACGATACTCAGTACGCCTATGTGCCGAAATTCGGTAAAAAGTGAAAATACAAAATAGGCGTGCAGAGCTCTCGGCATAGACAGTAGGCGAGAAGCTATGGCGCCAACAACATCGAGGAAGAAGAAACAGGCTGGCTGTTGTATACCCGTCGTGGCTACTTTCGACACCAAGCATTTCAACAGAAAACGAGTAGCTGTACTGAACTCTCTTTGTCACACGGACGGCCAACAACGCACGCTCTTTTACCCATAGCCGACAAGAGACTCGTGCGTTGCATATGCGAGTGCGCTTTGAATATCTTGCAAGGTGTGATCAAAATCAAAGACTCACATAAACGACGACTCAAAAAGCACAAAAACGTGCTGAGAAAATTGACTATTTACAATAATAAGAAATCTGTCAGCGATTGGCAGAAGAAGAAACGAGTTCTCGTACAGCACGGTGGTGCTTTTTTGCCGCTTCTACTCGCACCTATTATCGGGGCTCTTGTCTCAAAGTTATTCAATTCAAAGTCAGCAGCAGCAGCAACGGAAGACTAAAATGGATCGTGCGAGAAAAATGATTATCGTGCCCGAAGATGTATTTTCGCGCATGCAAAACGTTCAGCCAGCAGCAGCAGCAGCATAACCGCCAAACGAGTCGTGTGAAAACTCTGTTCAAACGTGCGGCGACAATCTTTCGAGACTCCATTCCGAGATGCACACGATTCTACATTCGAATAAATTTACAGATGAGCGTGAAAAATGTCTAAACTATTTACAAGTACTGCGGCGATATCTGTTTTTCAAAGATTCCGAACGTCACGCTGAACACGATTACGAGCGCGACGTCGACGAAATAGAGGCCACCTCGGCACCAATGACTGAAGAAATTATACTCGACAGCGTGCCCAAGAGTTACGCTCAAAAAACGTGCCTTCTGCTGAAACACTGGAAAACCGTTGCCGGCGATCGTCTCAAGTGGGATAGCACTGGCAGAGTCAGTATAGACGGCCGGCCCATACAAGATTCCAAAATTATAGAACTGATTAGCGACGTTGTCGCACGCACGAAAAAAAACACTGGATCAGCCGGAAGTGCCCATCGGTCGTTTACCTTTCGCCAAATTCATCAAGACAGTCGTCACACCGATAAAGCTGATTGGAAACCCGGAAATAGTGAACATTGGTAAAAATTTGACAGAGCCGAATAATACAGCGAAACGACGACTGCCTAGTAAAGAGAGCATCGACGCGTTGATGGACATACACAACGCTAGCAACAGCAGCAGCAGCAGCAGCAGCGAATCACCGGCATCGCCTGCTTTGACGAGAAATCGAGCAAAGAACAAGTGACTACGTCTCGCAAACTTTTAAGCATGGCGTCGTACGAGCAGCAATACTACGATGTCTCGCACGAGGCTGGTTACGCCGGTGCGCTCAATCTCGTGCGTGTAAATCGAAAAGGCAAATTATTTAGCGCGGCTTACAAGCGGGAGACAGAACGCATATACGAGTGGCTTAGTAATCAAGACGCCTATACTCTTCACAGACCCGTTAAGCGTAAATTTCCGCGATTAAGTTACAACGTGAGCAACATTGACGACGTATGGGAGTGCGATTTGCTTCAATTAACCACGATCAAAGAGCACAACGACGGATACTGTTACCTACTCGTAGTGGTGGATGTATTGAGTAAACACGCGTGGCTGGAGCCTCTAAGCGATAAAACTACAGCCAACGTCACCGCAGCCTTCGGACGAATACTCGAACGCAGCAACGGTCGCGTCCCGCAATCCGATAAGGGTAAGGAGTTTGTAGGCTCGACGTTTCAGGAATTTTTGAAAAAACGTGACATTAAATTCCGTACAGTTCGAAACCCCGATATCAGTCGATATGTGTGATAATCCAATTAATGTTACTAACTGCGGGCTGTCAGAAATTTCAGCCAGCGAGCAACAACAGATAAATAACCTGATTGACGAATTACTGACGCGCGACGGACATAATAATAAAGTCCTTAAAACAACCGATCTACTAGAACATGAAATTGAATTATTACACAACGCTAGACCAGTAAAGCAGAGATACCACCCAGTATTAGAAAAGATGCAGAAAGCAATATGCGAACAGCTACATAAGCTAATCGAAGCTGAAATAGTCGAGAAGTCACGTGTTCCCATTAAACCTACTTGTGCGCACTGTTCGGTTTTCGTCTTCTGGCATATTTTACAGGCAGATTTAACGGGGGAATTTCCTAGAAGCAAAGCAGGTTACGAATATTTGATAGTATTCGACGACATTTTTTCCAGATTTATTATATGCGTACCAATAAAAAAGAAAACAGCAGCGCACGTAAAGAACGCACTAGAAAATATCGTGTGCGCTAAGTTCGGAAAGCCGGAAGTATTTTTATCCGATAATGGCCGAGAATTTATTAATGATACGATAAAAACGTTTTTAGACGAAAATTCGATAATTCACGAGAGAACACCAGCGTATCATCTCCAAAGCAATCCGGTAGAGAGAGTAAACAGGGATTTGAAAACGCGCATAACCGCGTATATACAAGAAAACCACACAGAATGGGATGAATTCATCTCACAATTTCAATTTGCGCATAACACTAACGTACATACTACGACAGGCAAGACACCCGCATTCTTAATTTTTGGTTGCGAATTACATCCGCCGAAATTGTGGCGATGGCAAGTCGAAGCGCAATTCTAAACCGATCCGGAAAAATCAAGCTCAGCAAATCGAAACGCGAACGAGAGCATTGATAAAACAGACATCAACGACAGCGCGAGCTCGCAGTCCAACGGATCAGTCCGAAAATATAATACGCGAGACAAAAAAGAAAAAATTAGAAAAATTCGAAAAGAAAAGAAAAGCTGAACAAGAAAATAATATTAGCGAAACACACTATAGTGCAAATTAGTGCATGTGCACGATAATACTCTAGTCCAAATAGATAAAGAAAAAAGTAAGCAAGAGAAGCATTATAATAAAAACAAACGCGAAGACATTTTCGAAATAGGGCAACTCGTTTGGAATAAGAATAAAATATTGTCTTCCGAGCAAAAAGAAATAAGCGCGAAATTAGCGAAGCCATATATAGGCCCGCATATAATTAGTAATAGAATAGGAGAAGACGTCTACACACTGCAAAATATCAACGGGAAAAATCTCAGCAGCTCGTGCCATGCAAAAGAACTCAAGGAGTTCACAGACGGAGAAAATCCCGAAAAACCCGGCAACGCCGCACCACCAGAAAAGCCTAAACGTAAACCCGGCAGGCCGCCTAAACAACGCGCCGAGACAAAGAGCAGCAGAGGCCCCTCTCCCTCCACCGCTCAGCGCGCAGCAGCAACACGTGCCGGCACCGACGCAGCTGGCAGCATCATTAGCCACCGATCGCCCAAACGACACGCACATCGAGAGCTGACAACAATGTCCAACTCCAGCTCGAGCGAATCATCCAGCGACAGTGAGATCGATCCGAGAGTGCTCAAGAAGCTATTCAAATACCAGAAGCTACTCAGCAAGGAGAAAAGCGAAAAGAAAAGCCGAAAGTTACGTGCAAAAAGTGAAAGTGTGAATAGCATAACGAGCGCGCACACGGGCAACATCCCGACAGACAAGGAAAGTGCTACAGGCGCGGCCGAAACCAGCGCCGGCGCGCGTGCACCAAAACATAAACATAGCAGCCACTGCGGCAAGATATTCCGCGAACTGCGTGAAAACCAACAGCAGTACCTAGCTGAACAGGAAAGAAGGAAAAATCTCGAGACTTCAAACCGCATGTCAGAGCAGGAACGTCAAAGAAGCATTGCAGAAGCTGAGGCGCAACTTCAAAAGAGACGAGAGGAGCAGAGCCGCAGATACGCAGCCACCGCAGCCCTCGAGCATCTACGCGAAAAAGAACTAAAGAAGGAACAAGACGAAGCCCGATTACTAATTAGGGTGGAAGCATACAAGCAAGAATATAGAGATCAACTAATCCGACAGGAAAGAGCCCAAGAAGAAGCCGAAAGACTGGCAGAGATAACGAAAGCACTAGAAGCACTGAAACCCGAGCTGCAAAGAGAAGTGCAAGCTACGCGCGAAGTAGAGAAACAGCGTAAGAAAGAAGAAGAAAGACGGCTAATAGACGAAGAATTGAGGCGCGAAAGAGAACTCGACGAAAAAATGGGCCGCAGAGAAAACAAGCCACGCGGACAGAAGCATCCGCCGCGGCGTCCAAGCCGACAGCAACGAGAATGTATCAAAACGCAAGACGCACAGGACGAAGATTTTTTATTCCAACTCCCCACCATACCTACAACGTCAGAGGCAACGAGCAGCCTCGACCCAATGGGAGAATATTTCAAGGACAAGGCACGACGAGTAAAGACCTCATACGAAGATCAGATGCTGAAGTCAGGAGATTGGATGCCAAGAAATTACGCCCAATTCATTCGACGCAATGAGCTGCGGGGATTCGACATGTCCAGCATGTCTGAGAGCCAACGTTTCCTCGCCTGTCTCGAATGCAAGGATAAAAATCCGAGAAGAAAAACGAAGAGCGAAGAAGACGATAAGAAGAATTAGAATAGTGTTAGTCATAGTCAGTTCGTTTTTTGCTTTTAGTGATAAGTCAGAAGAAAGCAGAAGTGCAAAGTGACAACACGACCGTGTATTAAAGTACGAACTAATGCATGGCAATGGAAGGATGAAAAGTATGTTTTAAATTTTTTTTTTTAAGGTAGAGGTTACACACCGAACCTACGTAAAGTTAATAACCGCAAACAGCGTGAATGGTCATAAGACCGAGTACATTCCTTTTATTTAAAAAAAAAAAAAAAAAAACGTGTGCGTCACGGGATCGTCACGTGTGCAGCCCGACAGAAGTGATAACTTCATATGATATTTATAGAAACTATCAAATATAGAACTTGTTTAACGCATGATTGCAATAATAATTTTATAGTTATATTTTTTGTTAATCTGATCATTTATAAATGGATCAGGAATAAGTAAAACGTAATTTAATTTATTTTTGAATGTAAAATATATATTTTATGTACAATATTTATCATTATTTAACAGTTTAAGTTGACTGGCTGGTATTTAACACAATAATATGATTATCAATATACACGTAAATATCACACTCGGTAATTGAAGAATCAAAATAACTATCTGTTTACTAACACAATTTAATAACACAATGTTCACTTCAAAAGTTTTACTAATGTAGAGATTATGTTTACTGTGCACGCGCGCTAAGAGAAAAGTGTCGAGGAAAGAAAGGGAGAGATAGAGAGCGTCTGTAGTGGAGCATATCGACGGCTGACTGGAAGATCACCGTATCTCAGCCGCGGCTTCGAGAACGCCGTATCCCGGCGGTGGCTTCGGGATCGCCGTATCTCAGCCAAGGCTTCGGAAACGCCGTATCTGAGCCGCAGCTTCGGATACGCCGTATCTCGGACGCGATTTTTTTTCCTCAAATTTTGTAGTGGCAGCACTGCGCAAATTTTGAATATGACGTGAAAATTTTTAAAATTTGCGTCAAAAATTCTGCAAAAAATCAGAATTACTTATTTGATTTATTATTTGACATTAACTACACTGTAAGTGTAGATAATGTAGAAATTCGAGTAGAAAAACTTTTCATTTTACACAGATAATATCGCGATTTTGTAAACCGATTGGAATGGCCTGTCGTTGAATATGCATGAGATCTTTATAACCAACTTTGTCAATGTCCGAGATTTCTTTAGGAAAACCTCATTCCTTCCACGACCGGATCGGATCAGAGGAAACCCCAATTTCAAAGTATATAGGGTCGCGCCGTAGACAAATCGTACTTTGTACTTTTTCTTGCCAAAGCGACGCTATCGCGCCCCTAGATAATTTAAATTTAATATTTTACTAATTCAACAGAAAAAAATTAAAACTCTTCGTTGTACTCGTATTTTTTACTTCTTTCCACCTCGCTAAACATTTTAAGTAAATATTATTCTTCCATAAATTATACGTGTTCCGTAAAATGAAACAAAAACCTCTGCAGTTTTTCTACTCGAATTTCTACATTATTTATACTTACAGTGTAGTTAATGTCAAATAATAAATCAAATAAGTAATTCTGATTTTTTTCAGAATTTTTGACGCAAATTTTAAAAATTTTTACGTCATATTTAAAATTTGCGCAGTGCTGCCACTGCAAAATTTGAGGAAAAAAAATCGCGTCCGAGATACGGCGTTTCCGAGGCTGCGGCTCAGATACGGCGTTTCCGAAGCCTCGGCTGAGATACGGCGATCCCGAAGCCGCCGCCGGGATACGGCGTTCTCGAAGCCGCGGCTGAGATACGGTGATCTTCCAGTCAGCCGTTGATATACAGTATGCGAAAGAGAGAGGGCATGTAGACGCGAGCGAGTGAGAGAGAGAGAGCGAGAGAGAGAGAACACGTGCCAGTAGAGAGAGAAGAAAGCGCGCGCAGAGTGGGGATGTTTCCGTTGAGCCGCCGTATGCGTGCGAGAGAGAAGGCAAGAGACGGCTGGGTGGGGATAGTCAGACATAACGGCGCCGTAACGCATTCCAACCAATTCACTCCGTCCCATAAGAAGTTATCACTTCAAAAAAAAATTTCTTTCCAAGTTTTGGCTAAATTCAAAAAACATAATGTTTAATTTCTCCATTCACTTCACATATGTAAGAGCACCCAGCTCAGAGTGAATCAATTTTTTTGTATGGAAGAATGCAGAGTAGAAGTTCAGCCTAGCAGCCTCCACGCAGAACATCCGTCGGCGCGGACCAGCTGCCGACACGCCCGTGTCGTCCATCAGCGGCCAGTCACCATGCGTGCAGCGTTCTACCTCTTCGCAGCGTACCTGTAAGTCTTTCTCGTCTTTAATAGAGTGGCTTGGCTTTTCGGGAATGTCCGTATCCTACTTCTAGCCGATAGTGCCAAATTTTTCCTCGCGTTTTCGTTAAGCTTGGATTTAGGCAGTGCGCGTCAGGTCTACGGTAAAGCAACAACGCCGCGCCAGCAACAGATCGCAAAATTCACCGAGGAAGAGAGCCACGACCGGAGCCGTGTACACATGCCCAGTCCGGCAATGTCGGTGAACGAAGCGCGCGCGCTATCGGAATCTGAAAAAAAGTCGAGATCCCAGCAAGATATGCAGAAGCTGGAGGATAGACTGATCGGTCTCACGCTGGGCAACGATGGAAACCCCGGGGACTTTCCTGGCGATCCGACGGCGGTACCATTCTCTGTAAAAGCGCGCGACAAAATCACAAGCAAATGCCACGCGGGAATTCTCAATCTGCACGAAATTAAAAATACAGCGTGGTCAAGGTACAACCAACGAGAGGTTCAGACGCTGCGGCCGTATGAACACGGTCAACGCCAAAATCGTACGCTCCAGCGAAAGTGACTCGGATTATCCACGAAAAGATGCTCGTATCGTACACGCCGAGCGCATCACCGTAGGGGAAGATGAGTCCAACCGCCGGGCGTCGCCCACGGTAAGACAGCTTTGCGAGCGATACGAACAGCTGGGCTCGCGTAACGGTAGCTCGATTGGCAGCGCAGCGAGCAGCGGGTGCAGGAGCAGTCGCTGCGAGCAACGAATCGAGGACATATTTAAGCGTATTGAGGGAATGCAAGCGAGCATGCTAGCGCAAATAGAAACTCTAAAAGCAAGCTCGCAGCAGAATGGCATTCGCTCTGCGCGAGACCGCAAGTTCCCGTCGCGAGCACAGGCGTGCCGGCGAACCGGTGAACCCGGCCTCGAATTTCGGCCACCGCCAGGAAGCACCTCGACGTGAACATAGGCGCTCGTTGGAACCAGTTTAGCCGATTTCGGACTCGGGTAGCGACACAGATTCTGACTCCGAGAGTGAATCCGGCGCTATATTCGACTAAGAATTTAATACGGATCACGGTTTTAACGAATATGGGCATGGCATTAGCTTCGATCGCTCAGCACCAGCGCGTCACGTATACGAGCAACGCCCGGTAGCGACGAAATCGAAGAAACTCTCAAAATCCGCGGATAACTACGGAAACGAGTTCGAGGCTCGTAAGCGGGGGCGCCCGCACCGATCCGACGGACGCGCTTCTTTGGCGCTCAGGGCCCCTGCAACGCGGTTTTCCCATGTACGGAAACACTGCAGGCGGGGCGGACGGATTCGGCAACCCCGATAGCTTGTCGTTCCACCAGGCCGCGAATGCGATCCCGGAATTCGACGGCGATCCCGACAATCTTAGACTTTTCCGCAGAGGTGTGCGGGAGGTAATGATGTCACACGGCCCGGCCTATGAGAGATATTTGCTGCTCTACATAGCCAATAAATTAAAGGGCAAAGCCACGGAGAATTACCGCGCGCGCATCGCGAACTACACCTCCGTAGAAAAATTATTGCACGATATTACGCTGCACTATGCAAATATCGGCATAGCCGATCAGATCTACTCGCAGATGCGATCCATCAAGCAGGGACCAAACGAGCCCGTAGGCGAGTACGGCCTGCGTGTAGAAAAACTGTTCAACCGCTTTATGACTATCGTGGAGTCGGCCCACGATTTGTCCAATTCGGATAAGCGGGCTAGGAGACGCCAGGCAAGGGTCGACGTGATAGACCAATTTTTGTTTGGTTTAAAAGCCCCGCTGGACCATCAGGTCCGTTGCAGGTTCCCGAAGGATCTAAGCACGGCAATCACCGCTGCTATTGAATTCGAGGGGAAGCAGAGTGGCCGAGATGCCGGTAACGCTCCGTTACTGGCTAAACCCGCTGCTCAGGTGCGCAAAATCACCGCAGTTCCGTTCAGGATTCCGATCAGATCGAAAATCCGCGGGCGCATTGCATCTACTGCAACCAGCATGGGCACTCGGTCGATGCTTGCATATTGTTGGTTCAACACGCTTCTGAGCTAGCGATCTCCAACCCCTACCAGAAGAAGAGCGTCGGTAATAAGAACCGTCGCGATAGCTCGGCTGAGAGTAAGAACCGAGACTCAGACCGCGACAGTAAGAACAATTCCGGTAATTTAAACTAGACGCACGTTCGTCGCAATCCTCAAGCGGCGAGCGTCTAGACGATGAGCGAAATGAGGAGCAATGCTCGCTTACGGCTAAAATAAAATTTCTCACCACAGGCAGACAACCTCCAATCGTATCCGTAAATTGCCCGCAGTTGAGAAAACGCACGGGCAAATTTTTCGCTGATTCCGGTGCAGATATCTCTGTCGTGAAAGTCGGGGAGCTAGCCCCCGGCTACCCGTATGACTCACAGAAAATCACCAAAGTGCAAGGTGTGACCGACAATACTGCGTACACGCTCGGCCAGGCGGTAGTGCAGCTGCAAGGGTTGCTTCGCAGGGTCCATGTAGTATCCAATGATTTTCCGATAGAAAATAGAGGAATCATTGGATGGGACTTGATCGATGCACACAGGGATTGTGTCGTAATAAATGTCTCAAACTGGGAGACATTAAACTATCGTTTGAATCCTCCGAGCTGGTCACAATTCCTGCACGAGTTAAGATGGTTATAGGCGCGCGAGTACGGAACGACGACGTGAGTGTCGGGTGGGTTCCATTGCAGAACCTTCACCCCGACTTGCTTTTTGGCAAATTCACGGGCGAGAGTATCAACGGCCGCGTTTATATGGAGTGCATTAACATCAGCGATACAGAGGTTACGATTACTACCCCTACGGTAGAGTTAGAGGAGGTGGAAACCGCCATTGCTAACTCACCTCCCGCCGATGAGGACAGCGATACCGACAGTGATGCGAGCTCTTTCGCCAAAATAAGACGAGTCATGAACTCGGAGAAGCACGTTGAAAAATATCAAGAGATCCGCCGATTAAATGAAAAGCTGCAGGCCAATAGCGAAGCCAGACGCTCTCGAGTCGATGAGATTATGCGGTTGGCCAATCTCGAGGGGTGCAACGAAGAGGAGCGAGCGTGCATACGCGCGATTGTTGACGAGTACGCGGGAGTTTTCGGCCTTGAAGGCGAGCCGCTCCCTGCGACTCACTTGTTACAGCATAAAATTTTGTTGAAATCAAATAAGCCAATCCGGAACCATCGCTTTCGCTTCCCTCTTGCCATAAAGGAGCACATGCTCAGAGAGCTTGCAAAGCTCCGCGAGCGGAATATCGTTGTACCGTCCAACTCAAACTACTCCTCATCGCCCTGGATTGTTCTCAAAAAACCAGACGCGTAGGGTAACAAGAGGTTTCGATTGGTCACCGATTATCGGGCGTTGAACGAGGAGACCGAAGGCAGTTGCCACCCACTCCGGTTCACGAGCGATATTCTTGAGCATCTCACTGCAGCCAACTATATAACTGTCATGGACCTCAAACATGGGTACCACCAAATTGAGATGCATTCCGATTCCGCATACCTGACGGCATTTTACGCGCCAGACGATAAGCACGGCAATCAGCTTCTACAATTTGACAGGATGGACATGGGCTGGACATCCTCAAGGAGGCCATCATAACCTTTACCAGGGCGATGTCACTGGCGATGGCGGGTCTGCAGGGCGATGAGGTCGAGATTTATCTCGACGACCTCATGGTTTTCGGCGAAACCCTCGACGAGCACAACGAGCGTCTGCGGCGCGTGCTTAACCGTCTGTTATTAGCAAATATGACAGTCGAGCCGAAAAAATGCCAATTTTTGAAAAAACAGGCTCAGGTGCTCGGGCATATAGTCGGCGGCGGTCTTATAAAAACCGATCCGGCTAAAACTCATGCCATGGCAAACTACCCGACGCCGACGGATGCGCGAAAGCTAAAGCAAGCGATCGGCTTGTTTAGCTATTATCGCCGCTTGATTAATGGTTTTTCTAAAATCGCTTATCCGCTATTCAGACTCCTGCAAAAGGACGTAGAGTTCGTCTGGGTAGAAGTCGAGCAAGACGCGTTCGACTTGTTGCGAAAGCTCATGTCGCAGGAGCCGGTGCTAAAAGCTCCGGACCTCTCGCAGCCGTTCTTTGTGACTACGGATGCGAGCGACTTTGCTTTAGGCGCGATTTTGAGCCAAGGCAAAATTGGTGCAGATCAACCGTGTGCGTATGCATCGAGATGCTTGAAGGGCAGCGAACTTAGGTACCCTACATACGATAAGGAGCTGCTCGCGATCGTGTTTGCTAAGGAGCAATTCCGCTGCTACTTGTAGGGCGGAAATTCACGATCTGCACGGACCATGAAGCGCTTAAAAACTTTCACACCACGAAAAAGCCGGACTTACGATTTAATCGGCTAAAAGCAGCGCTTGTCGGCTACGATTTTGATATCGTATACCCCCCCGGAGTTAAAAACGCGAACGCCGACGCGCTATCGCGAAACCCGGTGCTAGCCGAAGGCGAAGCTAATCCGGATCTACCACGGCTAGAAATGTATGACTTGGCCGACAAGCAGGTAAAAGAAAATCCGGACGAGGAAGCAGGCGCACCACCAGGTCGAATTTTTCGCGCGCGAGCAGTCAAAAAGCAAAACGGCACCGATCACGCAAAAGTTCGCCAGCAGTCATCTAGCGCTAGCAGCTCGATAAGCAACGCGGAAACTAAGAAACCACGCAACGGAAACGCGCTAATTTTTCATAAAAACGAGTTTTTGGCAGTCCGAAACGAACACGATGATTTTTATATATGTCGCGCACTTCATGATGTCTATCACGGAAACGCGAAAATAAAAATTCAATTGTTCACGGAAGTAAAGGACCAGAAGTTCGTTTACGTTCCGGATTACAAGGATTCAGTATGGTTCGAGTGCGTGCTGACGAGCGTGGTGCTGAAGAGACATATGGGTAACAGATACTCGCTTGGCGGGATCGGGCTTGCCCGAATCCGGCAAATCTTGCGCGAATCGATCCAGTTTTGCTCCAAGGCCCCGGCAGTACAACCGCCGTCAGCGTCGCCAATGAGCGGAGAAAATACAGAGTCGGATGAGTCGATAAGCACGGTGAAATCCGTGATTTCGTCGACCTCGGGAGCATCGGTCATGCCCCCCGAGGTGCTACCGTACTTCAAGTATGTAGAGCCGGTAGGCCGTGAGACGCGGAGTACTCGGCGATCTCAAGGTGCAGTCTCGCAGAAACTTCATGAGCCTTGCAGCTCGAGCAGTGACGAGTCGGATCCACGAATTTCTCCGTCGGGGAAAGTCGCCAACGAGCTGGAGCCGTTGCAGACATTCAAGTTCCCCCGGAGTCTGGGTTCACTGGGCTCGAGCCTCCCAACGGCCACCTTCTCCCCCGATCCCTCAAGCGCAAAAGGCCCAGCGCCGGTTGAGCGCAAGGAGCTTGCCGCGATGCGCCCAAGCTCGCCGCCTCGGAGCAAAAGCACAAGCGCCAACACTCCTAAACCGCAGTCGCTAATAGTCTGGCCGTGGTCAGGGGACAAGCAAAAAAGAAAATTAAGGGTCAACATCGAGGACAAGCACCGCGAGGGGAAGGACGGCGTTCGCATCGACGTGTGGGAGTTAAGCTCAGTCGCGGGCTCCAAAAATAAAGCGGTTACTGCCGACGAGGCTATCGCACCGCGACAGACACGCGGCGTAGAAAATCTCGCAATGGAAGATAACGTACGTGCGCACATCCCGATCTCGCTCAGCATAAAAAAGACACTAGTTGTGCGAAAGCCGAGCGTTTCCAACAGAAAAAGCAACTCGGATAAGCCCGAAAGCAACGCGAGTCGCGTCAAGATCGCGCATAAGCAGAAATCTGCACTTAGCGGATCGTCCGTCGCCAGACGAGACGCATGCGACGCATTCGAAGCTCAGCCACCCGACCCTTCCTCGGCCGAAGGCCCGCTCGTTAACTATGACCGAAAACCCGATCCGTTGGACGAGAATTCTTCCGTTAGCTCGGGGAACGTTTGCACGCACACGTATATTCGCAAAAATCAATGCGCAGAACCGTTTGCGAACCTACGTCGGTCGGACAAGATTCCCAGTACGCCACCGGGAAATTGTTTGTTTTACTCTTTAATGAAACTGAAGAGGCTCAATATGTCTGAAGAAGAAAGCTTCGCTCGCAGCCGGTCCTCTGGTCAAAGCCGCGGGCGCTAAAACCGCCGGCGCGCAGGACGAACCAGTCGCAAGGTGCGAAAATGAACAAGCTGTCCCTGCTTCAGCAGCGGTGCCAACCAGCCCACACGTATGCCCGACCGCGAACGCATCGGTATTCGTAAATGCTCGGGAAAGCGATTACGCAGTCAGCGACCCTTGCTCGCAAGACCCGAAATCGTTCACGACGCCTGTAGCCTCACATCTCGCGGTAGGCAGCCCCGCTACTTCCCATAGTCAAGCCAGGCGCAGCTTCGCGATAATTCGCGATCTGGCAATGCTTACGCCTGCCGAATGGTCCAATTTCATGGACCTTTTCGACTGCACGTTCGCCGGAAAATCGGTCGTCGCAGTAATATAAAACAATAACTTACCCATACCCCCAGTCGCCGATAGACTCAAAATTATAAGAGAATATCACGAGGCGGCGATGGGCGGACATCGGGGAATGCATAAAACCTACAATAAACTGGCTAATGATTTTTATTGGCTCAATATGCGGCCCGACGTCAAACAATTTATTGCTCGGTGCGCGACGTGCCAGAGTAACAAATTAATCCGCGTTAAGACACGACTTCCACTACTTATTAGCAACACGCCCTCGACGCCCTTCGCCCAAATCGCGCTAGACTTCTACGGCCCGTTAGAACGTACAATACGAGGTAACAGATACATTCTGTCGGACAAAATATGTTATCTTAACGCTGACGAAGCGCGCGAATGCGGATGAGGTCGCTCGGTCGTTGACCTAAAAAATAATTTGCGTGTTCGGGCCTCCGGCCGCGATCGTAACCGATCAGGGCACGCATTTCCAAAACCGTGTGCTCGAGGAACTCGCGAAGATTTTCGGCATATCCAAGTTTTGTACCACGGCCTATCATCCGCAGGCGAACGGCTCGATAGAGCGTATGCATCATACGCTCACGAAGTATTTGAGGAAGTACGTGAAGAAAATTGACAGATGGGACGAATGGACGGCCGTCTGTCAACACGCGTACAATTGTACTGAACATGAAAGTACGCGTTATTCACCGCACGAGCTTTTGTTCGGTATTAAGCCCAGAACTCCGTCGAGCTTTTTCCAAAATAACGGCGACGTAACATATAACGATTACATCGCTGACATGACGAATAATTGAACGGCTTTGCAAAATGCAGCCGCAATGAACTTGGTACAATCCAAGTACCGGTCTAAGCATTATTATGACCGGAAACTAAATTCAAAACATTTTCGAGAAGGCGAAATCGTCTTGCTATTGAAAGCACCGAAGGTGGGAAAATTCGCCAAGGAATACCGCGGCCCCTTCGAGATAATCGCGATCAATCGCAAAACAAATTTAAATAAAATTGAACGGCCCAGCGGGCTAGCTAGAGAATCCGCGACTTCCGGACAGGCCGCACAAGAAAACAAAAACGTCTTACTGGCTAGGCCACCTCTACGCGCCCAAGAAGCAGCCGCTTAGCGTCGACCTGCGCCAGCTAACCTCTGCCTTGTATCTTTTAGGCTTTGCGCCGGCAGTGGCCCGGGAAGCAGTGAGCTCTTGCTCTCGGGCGTTCAGGACTGATTCATACACCAGCTAAAGAAGAATCTGGGGTTGATTACGGAAAAGATTGCGCCGTTTGCGACATCCATCACCAACTGGAAGTTGATCGAGAAGGTCGATTTACGCCCGTATTTTTGGACAGGTTCCGAGTTTCCACGTTGCGATTCGGCAAGCCTAATTGAGGAAGCCAAGGTCGCTGCCCGCCAGGCCGACCGGGTAAGAGACTTAATACTTATCTACGGCAACGGCATAGGGCCACAGAGGTCTCGGCGCGCCGTTTTGCCCTTTATCGGCTCATTCTATAGATGGCTATACGGTTCACTGACCGAAGCCGATCTAATCGAGGTCCAAGAGGCGGTTAAATCCATCGCCGAGGACAACCGCCACACGGCCGCGCTTTTAACTAATCAAACGGAAATCGTCGAGCACGAATTTTCGGAATTGAACGAGAGAATGCGTAAGCTAGATGCAGCAACTGCTGTATTAGCAAACAGAACAAGTTTGAACGTTATCGGACTTGATAATCTCGACACCGAACTAGAGATTAGAGATGGTTTGGCCCAGTTCAAACTAGACACGGAAATCATCACGGACGCGATCTTATTCGCGGTCAAAAGCCTGGTCCACCCGCGGATCATGTCCCCCGAAACGATCGTCCGTTCGGCAAAAACAGTGCAGGACACGGTATCGCACGCGAGATTTCCTCTCTCCCCGGACGAGTCAGCGGCAATCTCGATCATGAAAGTATCGAAAATTTCGGTATTATTCGCGAACGAGTACCTAGTGTATCACGTAGCGAACCCCTTAATCGACATGGAGAAATTTATCCTATTTAAGGCGTCGCCCGTGCCCGCTGTTCAAAATATTCTAAAGATTTCTGACATGGCCGCTTACATATGGCCTGCTCATACGTACTTCGCAGTGAGTACATCCAACCGAACATATGTCCCGATCCCAACGCAGGAGGTGCCAAATCTGCGGGAGTTATTTGGCACGTTAATCGCGGTCGACCCAAAACCGGTGCGCGACAACGTAGCATGCGAGGTAAGAATTGCGGCCGGTCGGGCTATAGAGGACCCGGGCGTATGTGACGTAAAAATTAAGCACTTGGGGGACACTTTTTGGTTGAGGCTGCATAAAGCCAACACTTGGGTGTACGCGGTAAGGCAGGCAGAGGATATCTTTATCCAATGCACTAGCGCCGAGCAAATCACGTCGCAAATTTCGGGCACAGGTATATTCGAGTGACGGCTGCTCGGCCCACACAGCCACCGCTCGCCTCTCCGCGTCGCACACTTTTACCCAAAAAGTGAACGCATTATCTTTCGGCTCGTTGCAGTTCAACATGTCGCAGTTGATCGCGCGCATGAACGAATCCGCACACGCGATGACGGACTTGCAACAAGCCATTGAAAACGAAGCAAAGATTCGCGACGAAAGTGCCCACGGCTCCGAAATGGAAAATTTGAAGGCCGGGGCAGGCTTACGCGATATCGCAGCAAAAGCTCGCGAAATCGCGCATAAGAAAGCGACAGCTTTCGAGTTGCGAAACCTCAGCGACTACGCATGGTCGATCGGCTACTCGTCTTGGACCTTGATAGGCATCGTCATCGTCGCCTTAGTCCTGACTTGGTGCTTCTTGCGGTATCGAGCGGGTAAACCCATGCGCGATCTTATTAGCCAGCAGAAGGCGATGATGCAATTGGAAATGACGCGCCAGTTCCGCCGTAGAACGGACGAAACAACGGTCTAGCCCCGCTCCCCGTACGCGCATCATAGTCACACAGCCAAGCAGTGTTGTAGATTCGCGCCTACATGCCCTGCTATCTTATTGGTTACCTTTTAGTTTTGTACCTCTCAATTTACACCGTAGCTATAACCAAGCCACTCTATAAGGAGAGAGACGCGTGGACTACGGCGCATATAGAATATACATATTTTATACTTTCATATCTAATACATACATATATATTTTTGAATACTTGCACTAGTGTGCATTGCTTATTCTATCTTTATATGCTTGTTTATTGTCTTAATTTCAGCCAATATTGTTTAGATTTAAGTTAAGGGTGCAGCGGCAAGCCCGCCTTAGAACTTAAGAAGCGTTTTGGCAAAAAAGCACGCTGCGTCGTGCAGCGCCAAATCGCCTAAGGGCATGGCAATGCCATAAGGTAAGCCGGCTATCTATGCGACGAAGGGCCAGGTTTTCGCCAGGCTCAAGCGACAGTACTTGGCTGGAGCAATGCTTTAATTATTCAATTTTTTTTTACTGCTTATAATTACTACTCGAATTATTATGCTGTTTAACCATATTTTGTAATAGCGCTGATCACGCTTTATCAATTTCTTTCTCATACATATATGTACGAGCGCTCCTTGTGACGCTCTTTCTTTTTACTTATTTTGCTTTATCAAACTAGGATAAGGAAAACTTTGTATTTGAGAGCTCTGCCTCCTAATTGTGTAAGACAGCAGCGGCTGTCATGAATAACACCCGCGGTTCACACATACACACATACACTACATAGCCTTGTTTAGTTCTGAACTTCACGGAATCAGTGGGGTTTTGGTTAAGAATCCAATGCGCAGGGACAATGCGTTTTCTTTCTTATACTTTGTGCATAATTCAATTCCTGCATTATGCACTAGCATCCAGGGACAATTCATTTTTTTTTAACTCTTTTAAGAGGAATAGTAAGAAAGAAGAATTTTTAAGTTCACACCAGCGCGGAGCGCGCTTGCGCGCTCACAGACGCTCACGATACACAACACACTAACATACAAGCACTCTACGCACGGCTTCGCCGGGCGACCCTGTTTTTTTTTGGGCGCCGAGGGCGGACGCCCGCGCGGCCTCGGACGTGTCACGGAGAGCGCTAGGCTCTCCGGTGGCATCTCCGATGGCTGCGGCTGACGATGCTCAGAAGGCATCGTCAACAGGGAACACCGCTGCCTGGAGTTCGCGCGGCAGAAGATGCAGCATATGCATCTTTGCACACGCGACCGCTCGCCGCCGACGAGTCGCGTCGACGGCAGAGCGGGCAGATCACCGGCGACCACGAACGAGAGCAGAGCTCTCCTAATCACCCAATAAACTCTGGTTCTGAACTCCAAGCTTTCGTCACTTGTGCTCCCAGAGCACCTTCCCTTCATCCCCTAACGTCCGTGATAATTTACGTTTCATTTCACGTATAGTTCTGGTTGTAGAATGCAATAAACACAAAACCAAAAAAAAAGAGCACCGAAAATGCGATAGAACAAAAATACGGAAAATAACGCATCAATAATTGTAAGCGAACAAAAATAAATAAATACAGTCCTTTTACTACTTTACATAACACAGCGATTTTTATTACTCGTTGCAAAAGCAAAAGGAAAACAAAACACATCCACCCCAGAACGTAGTACGATTACGAAATATCCTCATTTCAAAACAAAGAGAAAGAGAGAGAGAGAGAGATATTAGGCCACAAGGTACCTCATAAATAAAGTCATAAAATATCATTTTTGTATACAGGATACATAATCCGATCTTTATATAGTTCCTTGAATAGAATCATATTTTATATTAATTTCAAGTATCGGATAAATAATCCGATTGATACATAATCCTTTTTATTAAGAACAAATGAAATATATATATATATATACATACATAATCAAATAAAGGTACAGAAGGCGACACAAGCGGAAATGCTTCGCGTCTTCAACTACGTTAAAGATTTAAGCGGGGGGACATTGTGACAGTGCATATACGCACACACGCAGTATATGCCCAGCACACATACGTGCGCACGCAGCGCACGTACGCACACACAACACTCACACATTCACGTCCGACGAGGCGAGTATCGAGGCGGCAGGAGCCGCACGCGAAGCATCAGAGTAGGAAAAGGTGAGAGAGAGAGAGAGAGAGAGAGAGAGAGAGAGAGAGAGAAAGAGAGAGAGAGAGAGAGAGAGAGAGAGAGAGAGAGAGAGAGCGCGTCTCGAGCTAACCTTACCCGAAGGGCCCGAGACGAGAGCGACCGATGAGCCGAGCGAGAGATAAGACTCGGGGGCTTTTACCGTTCGACTGCGGAAGCGAACGCACGTCACCAGCTTCTCTCGCGAGAGACGGACGATACATCCAAGGAGCCGTCGGAAGCCGCCGACGAGACTCCAAGTCACGAATGGGCCCAGGACGAGATCCAGCCCGAGAGGCCGGCCAAAGGCAGTAAGGCGAGAGGCCATCACCGATCAAGCCGAGAGGAGGAGATACCCCGGGCGACTAGCACCGCAGCGCTACGGCGAGCAACAAGGCCTACGCATCTTCGTCGAGAGCAGCGCAGCAACCATCACGAGCGTCTACCGTGAGTTATTACGTGTTATATATATATATATATATATATATATATATATATATATATATATATATATATATATATATATCTCTAGACCAGTGCCGAATGCATTGCGTGCGATAAGCACAGTATATAGATTAGGACAGTCGCGCAGAGAAACCGTATTCGAGCGACAGCCAATCTCGATGATCGCCTCGTCTATCTCTCATAACAGATATACGCGACAGTAAAGTTGTAGTACATCGGAACAATCCGAACATCATGTTGATATTCAGTTAATAAATGTTAAAGGGCAAAGTCAGCCCAATTGTGATTGTTAATTAACTAAGAGAGATGTCAATCGCATGCCAACCCCTTTTTCCAAGCATCTTACAGCAGCCAACCAGAAAAGGATCCCGCCAGTCTACGCGGTCCGCACAAGCGGAGATAGCTGAGCTGCCGAGGTAGATCCTTCGTCGTCGAGAGACGATTCTTTTGTCGACGCGGTAGTTTCGCGTTCTTGCCCCCTTTGCTTGGCAGGACAATTAGCTGTTCAGCTGCACCGGAGTAACCGCCACGTCACAATATACATGTGAAATCTGCTCAAAAGAGTATAAGTATAGACAATACTTAACGACTTACATGCGACTGCATAGTAACGATAAAAAATACAAATGTTCAATTTGTCTTAAAGGATTTACCAATAAAAGCAATTATAATCGACACATTAAAATACATATGTAATTTTACATTAAAAAATAAATACAATTTTTTAAAATAATATTGTATTTTGCATGTATAAATATTAATATTCAATATTACCCACAACTATTAATTTATAATATCATTAATGTAATTAAAAAAATTGATTGTTTGATTGAAAATTGATTTTTTAGTCATAAAACGTTAGATTGATAATTTAGTCAATAAAGGGAGAGTTATTATACCCGACGTGTACATATGTACAATATGTGGTAATGAAATATAATTTGAATTATCAATATTTCCAAAGAGTATTTTTACTACGTTTAAGCAAGCCATCTGCGCAAAGCTCGGCACTACTCATTTATTATAACTTTAACGACGTGCTTCTAATACACCAAAAAGTATTTTCTAGAAGTTTTGGTGAAACTCAAAGTTATATAAAATTATACTTTGAGTAACCAAAAAAACTTGATTCATATAGTTGTCAAGATTACATAATATTATAATCATTAATAATATTTATATATTAACATTCGAATCTTACCAAAAATTATTAATTTATAACTATCCAAAAACCAAAAAGTCATCGCATAAAGATTGATTCGTATAGTCGTATTATAGTTTCATTACATTTAGGCGAAAAAGCAAAGGTCATTTTTATACAATAAAATAAAAAAAAATCAACGCGCCTAAAGTACATTATGACTGAAATAATGTGCTTCTGACAGTACCCCTTGGGTGGTGTGAAAAACTGTCTACTATAATGGTTATCTTTTTACCGTTCATAAGTATAGCCAAAATAACTATATAATATAGAATATAATTTTAAATCATAAACATTGATAGTTAACTAACAGTACATTTTAAGTAAGTTAATTCTACAAAATTCGTGTTATTGCTACGTAAAGGGCTGCGAAAAGGGCTGTGGGGGGGGCTGTGGGTGGGGCATACACATTTTTTAAAATAACATAAAAATAAACGATAGGCTGTGGGGGGTGGGGTGGAGGGGGAGTATAGCCAAAATAACTATATAATATAGGAAAGAGATATGTGTGTGTGTGTGTGTGCGTGTGTGCGTGTATGCGTGTGTGCGTGTGTGCGTGTGTGTGTGCGTGTGTCGTCAAGAGTAATAGTGAGAGAGAGTGGGAGAAAGCCCGCGCTGAGCACGCTGCCACGTTCCGCGCCGTGACAATGATATTTGTATCGCCGAACCATATAGTCGCGTTGTACTCTGACGAGACTTCATTTTCCGTATCGATGAGCCGAACGGTCGCGTTCTTTTCCGAGCCGCTTAGTTTTGTATCTGACGAAGGATTGTAGCTGCTCGCGAGACGGTTTCTGGTGTGTCACCGGGTGCGATATCCTTGAGTTCAAGTTACCCCAGCGTGCCGGTTACGGGTTGCGCAGTCGGCTGCCGCCAGCATTCTTCCTGCTGCCAAGCGAGGGCCCCGGTCTTGCGCTTAGCGCCGCTCAGTCGAAGCCACGAGGTATCCTTGCGAGTCTGCACGTGTGAGATTGTAAATGCAATAGGCCCTGCTTTGTCTCTCTCTTGCCTCGCGCATTTCATGCGAGAAAACTTGAAGTTGCATAAACTAAACTGTTGACATTACGTTGCCTGTGTGATTTCACTCCTGACTCTAACCTTTCCCGCTCTTACCTCTTAGAAGTCATCCGCGATTAAGCTACGCAGCATCAAATCTCACGACGCCTCCGCAAGCTCAAGTGCTCGAGGACGAGCAAGTACAGCATACTGCGCTACGGGCCTGGCTTCGTACAGTCTGCAACAAGCCTGCAACGAGCTGCTGCATTTTCTCCTCTCGCTGTACGAAAGATCATTGGATGCGCCACTGATTTCCTACACACGGGCTATAGAATCCCGTGATAATTTCATTCTAATTCAATCAAATGTAAATCTACAAAATATTTCTAATATATTTTAAGATTAATTAAGCAAATGTATTGAAAACCTTGTGATATTATTATATTTGTATGGAACATTGTGGAATATAATGAGAAAATATAATTTTTTAGTATAAAGTTGTATAGTATATTTCGAAACAATTGCGCAGAGTAAACTATTCGAGGATCGCTTACTCTGTACACATGTATCGAACTGTATTTTTGAACGGAAGTGGTGCACTGAAAACGTGGTTTTCATGGAACTCGTTTTTTATGTAGCATATGCGAAACAACACGTTTATATATAGCAATGGGATGTCTCGTGCCATATTATTTGTTTCACGCACTAGTTAAAAAATCTTGTGTTTCGCGCACAGAATACGAGTCTGAAACACCGTGTTTCGCGCGGGAAGTGTTAATAAAAGATTTTGTAATATTTGATGCCATATTTTTTAAGCTCTGTCAATTTAAGATACTTTGTTTTACCATCCCATTGTCCTAAATCTTTACGTACAAACTTAAAATAAATGTTATTTTTCCAAAATAAACGATAATACGAATTTTCCACGGTAAAAATATAGGTAATTATATTCTCTTTAAGGTACATAGCAGCAGGCAATATTTACTTATATTAACTTTCTCAATAACTTTATTAGAAAAAACTTAAATCTGAAAACTAAAAAGTCTCTATAAAAAAAGACGCGTTGAAAAATGTAAAAAATCGGACTGGTTTTCTATTATGCTACAGTAAAAACAAAAAAAATAAGACAAAGTGGATTAAAATACACTGATAAATAGAAGCTGCGATATAGACATCTGCGAACAAACATACACACATACATCTGTCCGGGTACGGATATTTTACAAAACCACTACATTTCTACTTAAAATGCAGCAAAACACAATTCCTAATTTTGTTACACAAACTTTAAAAATTACTATTACAAGGCTTACTTAAGTAGAAAACGAAATAAAAAAAAATGCATTACCCGAATGTAGTCTCTTATTTATCTCGACTTGAATAAAAAAAAATTATTCCTTTAATATTTATAAAATATTCTGAAATATTTCTGAGAAAATGTATTATAATCTTGTATTTTAAATTTCTAAAAATTGTTTTATGAATATTGTAAAATCATGCTGAGCAATATAACTTGGAGAGATTATGAAAATGTATCAAAATATTTCATCAATACATGTTGCCTCTACCAAATAAAAAAAAAGTATCTGCGTAATATTTATAAAATATTTTAAAATCTTGAACAGAAAATGTATCTTAATCTTGTAATTTAATATTTATTCAAAATATTTTACTAGCCTTTCAAAATATGTCTAAAAATCATAATTTTAAATTGTTTTAAACATTTTTTATAATATATTATTCCTATATTTTTTGTGAACCAAATTAAAATATTTATTATAAATATTTATAAAATGTTTTTAGATACATTTTATAACGCTTTATGTACAATTTGAATAAAATATGAATGCAACATTATAAAATCTTTAAAAGAAAATGTATCAAACTCTTGTAATTAAATATTTATTTAAAATATTTTACTAACCTTTAAAATACTTTTAAAAAACATTATTTTAAATAAATGTTTTCAACATTTTTTATAATATTTCATTTCAATATTTTTTGTGAACGAAATTAAAATGTTTCTAATGTCACGTGTGTACACACGTCACGGGTTTCTAATTAGGGTCCATCACTTCTCGTTGCATTCTTCACTCGTCACATTTTCTGGGAACAGCGATGGGACAAACTACGAAATACCAGTTGCCTGCCTTATCATATGCCAGTGTAAATTATTAATGAATAACCCACAGATCATGCCCCAAAGCCTATGAATCCACACAATGGTACACGCGTAACGTTCTCTCATTTGTGCGGTAATTGCGATCAACAAGAGCGTTGATGACTTTGGGCCGTGGACGTTTCACGTGTGTACACACGTCACGGGTTCCTAATTACTATAAAAAGACCAGTAGAAGAGTGCCATGTGACAGAGCAAGACAGAGGATCTCTGTTCAAGCCCGGGGTCCGTCACTTCTTCGTTGCATTCTTCACTCGTAACATTTTCTGGTGTCTATGAAGTGAGATCTTACTATGTCGTCTACAAGTGGACTGTCCGTTCATAGTAATCTGTCTTACCTACTAGGAGAAATTAAAATATATAATGCGTCTAATATGTGTGTTGCGTCCTGTGAATAATAAGGTTATCACGAGGATCCGAGCGACACGTGCCGATAATAGAAGAATTCTGCAGTGCTGTGCGCGTAGCATCGACGGGAGCGTCGATCCATCTGGGCCCTAGATGTGTCACGTGTGGATATACGTCACGGGTGTCTAATTACTATAAGAGAGCGAGTAGACGAGTGCAATGCGGCGGCGACCGTGGTGCGACGACAGAACGACTGCCTTGCAAGACGGAAGATCTCGGTTCAAGCCCAAGGTCCGTCACTTCTCGTTGCACTCTTCACTCGTAACACAAAGCAATATTTACAAAATATTAAAAAATATGTTTTAGATATATTTTATAACGATTTATGCAAATATTTTGATAAAATAGTTGTTCAACATTATAAAATATTTTTCACGAAAATGTTTTAAAATATACACTTTTTTGAAATATTATGCGCTATTGGGGATATCAAGACCTTGTCATCGTCGACCTCATGCACCTGGATACCATACACGAGAGATCGATATTCCCGTAATAAAAATTTCAATGTGCACTATACCCGAAACCCATCATCATGTATTTTTTTTAGAACAAATTTAAGGTACATACTTCAACAAGTTTGCTCAAAAAGACATGAAATCTCTAAAAAAAACTTAACCAAAGTAATTAATTTATTTAATAATTATATCTTAAGTTAGTTTACATATTTAGTAAGCATTGCTTTGTTAAGGGAACTTATAATATTTAACAAATTTTTTGTTTAAATCAAATTATTATAAAAATAAAAATTTTGTAGCTCACAGCCAGTGTTTTTGTTTTATCATCTGGATGAAATAACCGTATTGGCCCTCATTATGTGAATTTTATAAAATTTATTAATTTAAAAAAACTTCAAAAAAATACACTAAAAGTTAAAAATTTTTTGATAATCAGCTTATTATCATTAGCGTTTTATCTTATATAAACGCATATTTGTAACTATCAGCTTAAATAAAAATATTAAGCTGAAATCATCCGATAATCGGCTGACGTTTTGGCACGATTACCAGCAGATTATTAGCTGATTATTAGCTAATAATCAGTTAATTGTCATCTGCTTTATTTAGTAGGGCAGTGTTCTAATAAATTACAATTTTTTCATACTTATTTATAGGCGGTTATTATTGCATATATTGTTACTTATATTTCTTGTATTTTCTGAAATATAATGTTTTTGATAAAGTAATAGTAATTGCTGATATACCATCAGTCTTTAAACAATTTGCTGCACAATACGATTATTACATTTTTGCTTCCTCCTAGAGGAAGCTTTGTAATAGTAAAATTTTGGGTTTCAGCAAAACTTATAAAAAATACTTTTTGGTGTGTTCAAAGTTCAAATCGCGCGTTTTTAGAAAATGTCCGTATGGATGTGACTGTGTATATGTGTAAAATTACCTACTTTTCTCCCTTAGGTCCTCGGAATCGACCGCTTTGTTCGGCAAATAAAATGAAAAAGGTGATTTTTCTAAAAAAATTCATATCTCTGAAACTAAGCATCATAACCTCACGAAAAAAATCATGTCGGTGGGTCACGTGCTAAACTATATCTCACTAAAATTTAAAGTGATTTGACTACTTATTTTTTCAGTAAAAAATCGAAAACTGGAAAAAATGAGTTTTTTTGTGCCTCGATTACGGAAGTAAAAAAGGCACTTGAGATTTTGGGAAAAAGTAGATATTTTATGTGTCTTGGCTAAGTTTATTGAGCAGCTTTCAAATCCCTATGGTTCTTTTTAAAGCATTTGACTGCATTGTTTTAGAGATATGATAAATCAAAAAATTTTCAAAAAAAATTGAAATCTTTATATCTTATTTGGTGATTAACCATAAAAAAAGCTATTTGCTGCTAAAAATTTAAACGTTTTCGTCAAGCGGTTCTCAAGTAAAGCGCTAAAATATAAAAACTGTATAGTACATGAGTACTGCCAATCCTTGCGCAGATGGCTTGCTTAAACGCATTCCAACTTATTCAGATCCACAATAATTTGGATTATTTTTTAATTGTTCCTTCAGCAAATTAATCGAGATTGAAAATATTTAAAAAAGCATTAACATTGTATATTTAAATAATATTTTATCTATTGGAACTATACATTTAGTTGGAGGAAGCTACGTGCCAATGAATTGGCATCGGTTTTTTCCTAGTAACAAGCTTTTTTCATTTTTAAAATCAAATGTACTATTAGCCAATTTTCAACTGCATCGATTAAATGTAATATAATAGTTAGTGAATATTATAATACATGTACTTTTCACCGTATAATTTTTCAATAATATACATTTACCTATATCTACGTACGATCACGTACGTTCAAGTACATTCGCGTACGTTCACGTACGTTTGCATATTTTGCTGTACATGCTGAGCTAAATCCTTTTTTGTAGATGTACTCAAAATGTAGGATTCGGCATGATACTGTGCAAAGACATATATCCACGTACATTCGTGTACGTTCGTGTACATTCGCGTACGTTTCTGTACAATTCGTAAGCAAATGTACAGCATTGTAACAGTTACGTACTGAAATGTATTGCAAATGTACGGTTATAATTTCCATTCGCGTTACAAACAACTCTCAAGATACTTACTACGTCACTTGCCATGCGCCTTATATTTTGTTACTCTTACATTTAAAATATTTCATTTTATATAAATAACAATTTTATAAGTTTATGTAGACAAATAAATATGCGAGAAGTTACACTTACAATTAGACAACACCATGAACAAAATATAAGGGGCATGGCAAGTTACGTAGTAAGTATCTTGAGAGTTGTTTGTAATTGATCAATATATTACTTATGTTTAAATTACTAACCATTTGACTGAGCCCTTAATTAACATAATGATTTTTGTTAGTCGTATTATGAATAAAATAATATGATTGTAACCTTGACTTTTTTTAATTGATCTCAGTTGTTTTTTAATCTGTAATTTCACAGTAAAAATAATTATTGACATTCATTATGATACGCAAAACATCAAAGGGGCCTAATCTTTTTACTTTGGTTAAGTTTTTTTATAGATAGTAAATATTAATACAAAAATATCATATTTTCTGCATAGGTTGAGGTTGTCTCTCGATTAGGAGAAAATATAGTAATTTTTAGTGATACATTTCTCTCTGTGAAGAATGCCTTATCTCGGCGCCAGCTCATATTTGAGTATTCTATAATTTTGTTGTATATCACACTTTTAAAAAATACACACACGGAAAAAAATGGTTAGTTCTGGTAACCAAGTCATAATTGGTTAATCAAAAATTGGTTATGAGAACTAAGTGCTTGGTTAATTTTACCAAGCTGACTTTTTTACAATGAAAAAGTCGACTTTATAGGAGACTAACCACTTTACTTGGTAAGGACAACAGTTTTTGTTGGTACATTACCGAAGGCATATGATTTACTAAAAAATATTGTTAGAAGAACTAATTACTTTATCACCGAAACGAAGTTACTTATCAACAGTAACAAATTAAATGTAGTTAAAAGAAATTTTATGATTTTATTAATAATTGCAATCTGCAGTTCAAAGCGCTTATATAAACTGACGAACTAATCGAGAGCGAGTCTCTCACGGTACTTGTCTCGGGCTCTTATAAGATGACGAGCGCAGGACCACGGCGATCCTGCACTGTGATATATAATATTCGAGCTACGAACGAGTACGCATGCGCGCGAAGTTATTTTTAGCCACAACGCGCGTGGTACAGCTTATACTGCGGCTCGTACGTCGAACGTCCGTTAGTTGTCACTGTTGTCAGAACATCGTTGTCGGTTTTAGTTCACCTGTAGAAGCGTGTTACTTCGTGCTAGCATCATGGACATCGACGATTTATTAAAAGAATGGGGTTATGCCCAATACATAAACAAATTTAAAGGTATAAGTTTATAAAATATCCTTTCTTTCTTAACTTATACTCTACAATAAATGGTCTGTCTAATACGGCGAGCAGAGCATAACCGAAACTCTATTTCCTCACGTACGCGAATTATTTCGTGGTGAGCGCTACACCTTGCGTACGCTACACTTCGCGCACGCGATGATATTTCCGCTCTTGGAAAATCTGTCGCGTACGCAAAGAATTTTCCAAGATTTCCTCGGCACACGAAACGGTACGCGACGGGAGGGGAAGTTTCGGAGTGTTTCGCGTACGCGAGGAAATCCGCGTATCGTTTCGCGTACGCGAGGAAATCCGCGTATCGTTTCGCGTACGCTCTGCTCGCCGTATAGACAGACCGCCAGATGGCGTAACTATAGGAATAACGGTCGAGAGTCGGGAGTGTCGGGGCTGCGTCGAGGGTACGATGCTCGGGCCCCGTATGGATGTGTAGTTTTTGTGTGTCGGCGCCGGCGAGAGTGCCACTTTATTCAGCCTACGAGAAGTCCAGTCCACCGGTGGTCTTGGAGACTTGCTGCTCTTAATGGCGCAGCTTATTCGACGCATATACAAGTGGCTACACTGACAAGGAAAGGTACCCAACCCGAATTCACCGATTTTGATGATTTTCATATATGTTGTAGAACGTGAAAAAATAAAAGACACGTATTTTTTTTTATCGGCTAATTTTCACTTTTAAGGGGTAA
>QLSS01000496.1:45983-77704 GCA_024372645.1 Trichomalopsis sarcophagae | reverse complement strand
TGGTGAGGAGAGAGACACAACGAGAGTACGAACGTCAACTCGTTATAACGTTCATATACATATCCATAGTATCAGCAGCGGTTATAAGTTCATTAATTTCCTGTAATTCCTTTGACTCGTATTCAAGTAAATGAATATTTTCATTAGTTAAAGCTTCTGCATTTTCTGTAATAGAACGATCTACACTACTTGAGTTCATTAAAGATTCCGAATCTTCATGTGTGACGTTACCTCTATTACTGCTACGAATAAAATATGTTGACACAATATGACGTACTGCTAAACGATACATTGCAAAGACCCGTTACTAACTCGTAGTCTGGAAAATCTGTTTTTAAATTTTAAATCTGTGTAAAGAGTAACCAAAGCGTTAACAGTCAAAGGGATTCCAGAAAAGCATGGTGGTTTTGAAACGGTTTTTCCACTTGGCACTACCCAGTCTTTTGACCAAACTACAAATTTCTCAAGACGCTGCTGAATCTCTGGATTTCTATCCGATAATGGACGCTTCAGCGGATTTGTTGAATATAAATACAAAGAATTACATGCATCTATTACAGCATTAAGATTTTCAACAAAATCAGCTGAAGCTTTCCAAGTCGCCGATAACATCAATCCATTTGGATCTTCACCCGCTAACCTAATTGTACTTGCCATTCGCTGGCTCAATAATTGAAACGCTAATTTTACTTTCATGGCATCAAAATTATTGGGATTGAAGTGATTTTCACTCAGATGTCCTAATACATTTAATGTTCCATGACTCTTGTCAAGTTCCCATGTTTTGATCAAATCTTTAAAACTTATTATAACATTACCATTGATTAAAATTTTGTCATGGGATCTTAACTGAGAAAGTAATCTTTTAATAAGGTGAGGCCAATCAAATGTTGCAAAATATTTTTTATCCTCAAAAAAAGTATGGACTATCTGGGGTGACATTCAAAAGTTCAAACAACTTTTGATTGCTGCTACCTTGATCGCAAACGATTAATCGAACGTCAGCAGTAATTTTTTTTAATTCAATTAAAAGAATTTGAAGAATGTCCAGAAGTTCTTCAGCTGTCGCGCCATGTTCATTGAATCCAAAAGCTAGC
Source organism: Trichomalopsis sarcophagae (assembly GCA_024372645.1). Taxonomy (NCBI): domain Eukaryota; kingdom Metazoa; phylum Arthropoda; class Insecta; order Hymenoptera; family Pteromalidae; genus Trichomalopsis; species Trichomalopsis sarcophagae. The sequence goes on along the minus strand of QLSS01000496.1, from coordinate 76,607 downwards.
ATTTGATGCCATGGATTCTTAGCATTGATACTATCCAAACAAAACAATAGTGCATGCCTAGCGACTGCCCTGCTTCTTATGTTTTTACTCATATCAACTAAGCCTTCGATTATGTCGTACTTCTTGGAATATTCTTCATAAGCTTTTATAAACATTTCATCAAACTTTAGCGCACATACTCGTTTATCTTTTGGCATGTTTTGCAAATTTTGTCGAAGTTTTTCAAAAATAATTTTATTTACTCCCGGAACAACATCGTATTCGGAAACCCAATTTCTAACCGTAGATTCTGAAGGTTAATGTAATTCCGCCTTTCGCAAACGAGTATAACACGCTGCAGAATAATAATACATCTGTTTCGCTAAATCTTTTTCATCTTTTGCGTAAGGAGTTTTTGCTTTATGCAATTGCAACTTTATCATTGTTTTACCAGTACTACTAATTTCTTTACTCTCTAGAAAATCATCGACAGTCAAATTTTTATTTCTAATATATTGAACTTTTAATTTCTTACGCAAACGACGATTTTTCATTTTTTCAGCTATTACAGATTTTTGCAATTGCTTCGCTTTCATTGGCAAAGAATCAACTAATTTCTGTTTAGAACGAGCATACAACTTACAACATCTAGAAACTTTTATTTTTCTTTGTGAAGTTTTTGCTTCTGTAAATGCTGTATTTGACGTGTATACATCATCATCAATATGTACATAGTCAGGGTCAGTATCCTTCTCGTCAAATGTACAAAAAGATTGTTTAGCTGAAGGATAACTGAACTTAGCCATTAACGGATTAAATGAAATCTCATCCTCGCTGGAATTGATACCTATACCAACATGTTCACCTTCAGCTGGATGCCCTGCAAAATAATGAATGAGTTTACCTGTTGTTTCGGAAGATGTACCCCCATTTGTTGTACATCGTTTATATCCTGCAGCTGTTGTTGCTGTTGATCGTATGGGTCGATTGTCAGCTGCTGTTGTTGCAGTTGGTCCTGCTGGTCGACACACTGTTGTTGCTGTTGGTCCTGCTGGTTGACATTCTGCTGCTGTTGTTGATGCGTATCCTGCTGCTGATCTGCTTCGAGCACGTCGTGCTGCTGATGCATTTGTTTCACATCCTGATGCTGCTGCTGTTGCATTCTCCAAAGAATCGGATTTCGATTGCGTCGCAACCTGGTTTTATCAACGCCCGCGAAATCTTCAACTTGAAAATGTTGATTACAGACACCAGCTGTTCTTATCGACGAGGGGGACCAGTTAGATAGTACCAGATTCCCTACAAAATTATATTTTAATTGAATACAAATTACAACATGAAAAAATGTTTTTTTTAATTGATAAATTTAATATGAATATTTATTCATATGTAATTCATAAATTAAAATTTGTTGTATTAAAATTTAATAAAAAATAATGTAACTTAATATAAGTGGGTGTAACTAACAAATTATTTAACTATTTATAAAAAAGAATATACGGTAACGTTCTAGTATGTTGAAGGAGGTGAGTAAGGTCTAGTAACCACGTAGCTGGACGACTAATTGTAAGTATGATGGAGACCGGAGCAAGCAGCTAGTACTACCATTCGCAGTACTACCATACTCAGTTCAGAGCCAGATCATTAATGCTCGCTGCTGGCTCCGGAGCTCGTGTTAAATACCCAAGTTACTCCCTCTCTCCTGTGTTACATGCGCATACGCCATCTACCCGCGCATAGATAGACTATTTACATTGTTGCTGTCCTCTTATCCACGGGCTGGGCCTGCGGTTACAGTGTAGTGTGTGGTTGCATGGGTTGCAGGATTATAATACAGCTTTACCATAATTTTTAGGTTTCTGTGCTATTTAACATAACTTAATAGAAAAGAGACGTGTGCTATTTAACATAACTTAATAGAAAAGAGACGTAATTTTTAAAAAATATTTGATATTAAAATTAATTTATAATGATATAACCTCGTTTACAGGATAATTCACTAAATATTGATCTAAATATAATTATTATGTGTCTAATGATAATAGATTATATTGATGTACTTATATAATATCATTTGTATTCATATAAACATACGATAATATAACTATATATATTAACTATATTAACATTTCGCTTAAAAAATGGTTGAAAAAAATGAATGTAAAATTTTTAACGCAAGAATGATGGATTATAAATTTTTCGCATATATTTACCGCAAATAAACATAACAAATATATGTATATTTATAAAACAATCGATGTTATACACGTCCTTGGACATTGTGGCAAATAACATTTAAAAAAAAAAATTAAAAAAAAAGAAGATATGTACAATTTTTTCCAATAGCATGAAGTGTCCATATTGTTTACACATATACACCTCAAAGAAGCATGATAAAATATATAATAACAAGTATTGAGAGATTTTAAAAAAATATTAATGAAATATAATATTTTCATATTACGTAGATATTGCAGTTTTTGACGAGTCTTGGATTATTTATTAATAATCCAATAATGCATTCAAATTGCATTTTAATTCGTCGTAGATATATTTCATATGAAAAGTCGCTGCCAAGTCCTTGCCACTTAGCTTCCTCCTGATTTTTTTTTATTATTGTTATAAATTATCAAATAAAGGACTATCAATTTATATGACGTTTTCAATTCTACCATTATAAAGCTTTCTCTAAGAGGATGCAAAAATTAAGCCCATTTTATGATACATCATTAAATTAATAGCTAATTTACAAAAATAAATAAACTAAATTTCCTAGGTTCGAATATGATTGCAAATCAAATAAAAAAAAAAAATTTGTTGGTTGGACTCGAACCCAGAACCGTCAGGTTTGTAGGCGATGCTGTGGTCCATTGTGCTACTAACACATTATGAGTGCCAATTATCAAAAGTCCCATATGTTTGTAGCTTACATATAGCGCCATTTCTTTGTTAAATCGAACTTTAAAATGGCAAAACAAATTATTTAATGAATCATGTTGAACCTAAATTCACATATAAAGTACAATTAAACAAAGAAGCGGCACTATATGTATGCTATAAACATAACTTGGTTATTATATGACTGCTGCCATTGAAAAGCGAGCAGATTGACAGCTGCATACAGTACCCGTTGAAAAAAATGTATGCTGCTATCTATTTTTAATGCCTGCAGTCAGATAATACATATTTTCGATTACTTAATACAATTAATTTAATTGGAAAAGACTGCTTGAATTAAGTAGTTGACTAAAAATAAATATTTTTTGAAATATCCGCATCCGCCGATTAGCAGGCTATCATCTAGACCACTGAGCTACGAACATGTTGTATATCAGCTGATCAAAAGTAGCATATTTTCATAGCTTACGCATAAAGCCACTTTTTATTTCAATCTACTTTTGTCAGAGCTTCAACATTAATAATCAAAATAGATGCATAATTAATATCAAAACAGAAAATTCTTTAACAGGTTGAGTGCTAAGCCACTGATTATGATGTGTAATCGTTTTGAAAATAGGGGTTATCAACTTCTTTTGGTCGAAGCAGCATTTAACAATTACACAATATCAATCGACAATTTGCATTGATATGTATGGGTCATGTAGTACTCAACCTCTTAAAGAATACGAAATCAACTTCACTTACCTGAATTTTCAATTCATAATCGTTATCTTTCTGGATCCATTGGAAAACGAAACAAACGATGACCTGTGAGCTTTCCATTATTGCAGCGGATGTATTTGCAAAAGTCGTACACTGTTAACTGATTGGCCATTTTGCACTACTATTGCACGTAACGAGGCAAAAAACACGAAAAAACACACGAATTTGCTCAAAAAACGCAACTACACGTGTTCGATTTCGATGCTCACGACGGCGATGTAAACATTAACTGACAGATCAAAATAAATATCAGAGTCACCGCTTCTCCCTCCACTCGTCTCCCAACCAATCAGAGCCACAGCTTCCCCCTCCACGAACCAATAAGTTTTCCTAATACCTTGTGGTGGGGAATTCCTACTTAAGGAAGCGTTGATGCTTTGAAAAATAATTATTATTATTCATCGACTCGTGGAGTGAACACCAGTGAAAAGTATTATTAAAAAAGTGATCATCGGAGCTAGGAGACGAAGCTGCTAAACGACGAAAGTGTAGTGAAAAAGTGCGACATCGACTTGCTGAAGGACGTCGAATCGCTGAAAGTGCTACATCGAATTGCTGAAGGTTCCCAAATCGCTGAATGTGACGAGTGTTGTGAAAGTGATAGACTTAGTGAAAACAGTGATTGACGAATCCAGTCAAGATGGATCAAACAAACTATTTCGTGAACACTGTGAAAATGCTGTGGGGTTGTGTCAAGTACGCTAGTGACTTGCAAAGATGGCTTGACTTAACATCTGGAGCTATTTCGGACCCAACCTTGGACATTCATAAGAAGATGACTTATTATACTTTATGTGGTCAACTTTACAGCATTCGACGATTGCTCAACGATTGTGTGCAGAAAATGCGTGGTGGACTTGAAGAAGTTAGACCTAGTGTAACATGGGATGATACCAAGTCAGCGTTCAAGAATAACGCATGAAAACATCTAGACATAACCTCATTCATGGAAGACGCATGCGCTCTATTTGTGTTGAAAATCGAAGAGGCTTTACTAGTGCATAAGTCCTTGAAAGTTGACACTGTTCTCGCTGCAGAGTACTCGATCGTTAAAGACAATGAAGAAACTGTGGAAGTAAAATACTTCAATACAAAGTGTGCTTTGATCTACGCGACTAGTGACTTAAAAGAGTGGTTCGCAGCTAATGTTAAGCAGCCAATTGAATGTGACATGGAAGAGTTCCAGGAACGGGACTCTGGTTGAACTTTAAGGAACATTCTCAACTTAACGGTGAGTATGGAAAAATTCAACCCCATGAAAGCTGCTTCATACATTGAGTTGTCAAAGTCTATACAAAGAAAACAAGCTTGTGTCAACGTACAAAATCAAGACAACGAATGCTTTAAGTGGGCTATTCTCTCAGCTTTACATCCTGCTACAAAAGATGCGCAGCGAGTTTCAAAGTATCAAGCTTACCCGAATGAGTTGAACTTCAAAGACTAGTGTCTGTGAAGCAAATACCCAAGTTCGAGAAGCAGAATGACATCTCTGTAAATCTCTTTATACTCAAGAAGAAGGGTAATGTATTCGATGTCTCACCATGTCATTTGACAACTTCAAAGAAAGAAAAACATGTGAATCTGCTGCTTCTACAAGACACTTATATAGATGAGAGTAAAGAGGAACAACAAGGAAATTTGAGTTCTGCTTTTCCATTATGTATGGATCAAAGATCTATCTCGTCTTGTCTATTCACAAAACATAAGGAGAGAAAGCACCTTTGTGATCGCTGCCTTCATTATTTTTATGATGAGGCTAAATTGAACGCTCATATACTTGACTGTGCACAAGTGAATATGTGCAAAGTGGTGTTACCTCAAGAGAAAGACAGCGTGCTGGAATTAAAAAACGTTAACAAAACGTTTCAGCAGTGGCTGCTACATTCAATACACTCATGACGAATCCAAGTGTAAGTACATCAGCTACAGAAGAGAAACAGATCTGTGGAGGACCATTCAACGCGACGGATGTCAAAATCCGAGATCATTGCCACCTTACGGGACAGTAAGTTGTTATTATTCTTATTAATCTCATTCTTTATCTAATCACTATTCTTTTTCCAGATATCGCAGAGCGGCTCACAACATCTGTAACCTTAACTACAATGACTCAAGAAGTATCCCAGTTGTATTCCACAACTTGAGTGGATATGACTCCCATCTATTCATAAAGGAACTTGCCAACAATTTCAAGGGTCGAGTCTTTATCATACCACAAAATAAAGAGAAGTACATCTCATTCACGAAGCACACTGACGGAAGCGATATCAACTTCAAGTTCATCGACTCATTTCGTTTCATGCCATCTTCGCTTGATAAACTAGCTTCTTACTTGGACAAGTTGGAAATAGCTGACAAAAAGTTCAAGAAGGAGTTCACTGATGTTCAAATTCAGTTGCTCAGAAGAAAGGGTGTGTTCCTGTACGATCATATCAAATCATTTGAGAACCTGAACGAGACCTCGCTTCCAGACAAGAAGAGTTTATACAATAGCCTCTATGATAGTGGAATATCAGACCAGGACTACATGCATGCTCAGACGGTCTGGAATGCTTTCAACATCAAAACTCTTGGCCAGTACTCGGATCTCTATCTGAAGACTGACGTACTTCTCCTGGACAACGTATTCGAAGACTTCAGGACCAAATGTCTCCATACCTATGAGCTAGATCCTGCTCATTACTATACCACCCCCGGATTTACATGGGATGCCACGTTGAAGTACACTAGCATCAAACTTCAACTATTGACCGATATTGATATGCTGCTCTTCGTCGAGCGAGGCACCCGAGGTGGTATTAGTCAATGCTGCAATAGGTATGCCAAGGCCAACAATCGGTATATGGAGTCTGGATACGACGAGGATGAAGAGTCAAAGTACCTGATGTATTATGATGTCAACAATCTATACGGATGGTAAGTTAATATTGAAATACTGATAATAATGATGATATACTAATAAATTCCTACATTTCTAGGGCAATGACACAATTCCTGCCTTGTGATGGCTTCAAGTGGGTGGAAGGCCTGAATTGTGACATCTTCAATGTTCTCGATGATGTTCCAGTGAATGTACAAGCTCCTCTACACCTTCATGAGTTCGACACTTCTGATTATCCAGCTGATAATCAATTCAACATCCCTCTGGTCAACAAGAAGAAAGTTGGACTCATGAAGGATGAGTGCAATGGCAACATCATGACGGAGTTTGTCGGTCTCCGTAGCAAGATGTACTCAGTCAAGGTGCAAGGCCAACAGCCTATCAAGAAGGCAAAGGGTGTAAAATCGTCAGTTGTGAAGTCAACCATCGAGTTTGACGACTACATCCATTGCCTTCGAGACGAAGCAACAATCGTTCGAGAGCAGAAGACCATCCTCAGCCGTCTTCGTGTCATCAGGACGGAGAAGGAGTAAAAGATCGCTCTAAGTCCACATGACGATAAGCGGTACTTGATTCCCGGTCAGACGGACACGTTGCCCTGGGAGGGGGGGGGGGGGGGCATCATCATATAATCATCATCATCATATAATTGATGGGTATCAGCTTATCGAGGACGATGATGAACCACATGCGAAGAAAGCCAGATTACATTAGGTAAGTTATACTGCTTATAAATTATAAGTCATGGTATTAATCATACTTTTTGTTTCAGAGCGTACTGCGCAGACTCTCTGACAACCAATCAGGTGTGTGAGCCGCCGTCGCCGCTGGTAGTTGTGGGGAGCCATATACTTAAGGAAGCCTGACGCTCTCGAAATCATTCTCTATCAACGAGCTAAAGAGCAAACACCTCAAAGATGGACGCTATCAACAAGATTGCCAGCGGAGGATTCCTTCCTACGAAGAAGATGTCTGAGCTACAGGCCGGACAGAAGCACTTGGTGACATCCCTACATCCAGTCAAGAGCAGATATGGATTGAGAATTGTGGCTACTCTAGACGATGATTGTCAGATGTGTCCCCTCTCGTGTATCAGCTGCATTGGAGAAGAATAAGAAGACCTTTGAGAGTATGTCTACTCAAGCTAAGGAGATGAGACTGGCCTTAACCTCAAAGGGCGATAATAGCATTGAATTTTGTATTGTTTGAACATTGTGTAAATTATAGTAAATAATTGTTTTTGAATAAAAAAAGGAAGTTAATGGAGAGATAGTGAACTATGGTTGTATCTCACAGATGAGAGCGAAGGAGGGGCTCTCATCACTTCCAAAAAAAAATTAAATTTCACTCTTATCAATCCAACTATTATGTGTACTATCAAATCCTAGCCATTTAACATAAACTTGATTTCCACGTTTCTTCAAGACTTTCTCTACAAGATAAACATTTGGATATTTCGCCTTCAAGAGCTCCTGTTCATAGAATCCACCTGTGATTGGATTATCTTGATAGTCTTTAAGGTGATACGTAACAGGATTCGTTGCAGCAACTCTAATAATAGTGAAAATCTCAGTTGACCAGTTAGGTGTATAGCCTTTCTCGAAAACTTGCTTCACTTTGCTCAAACGTACCTTATAACCAATCTTAAACTTAGGCTTCTTCTTCATTGATCTAGGCTCGTGTGTAAATTTTTTGAGAATCTGTGATTAAGTAGTCACTTCATTAGGCTTCATTCCAATAGTTCAATGCTTTGTATCGTTGTACTTTGCAATCAAATCAGGTAGAATATTCAACCATTTATAGTTACCTTGCAAACTAAATTGAATCCACATCTTAGTGCGATTGAAACGTTCACATATCGAAGCTTTTAAATTACTATACGTTGAGTACAGGTTGATCTTATATCGTTTCATGTGAGCTAGAAAGTTGGGATTATAAAACTCTTTGCCTATATCTGTATGCAGATTTTTAGGTACTCGGCCTTGACGAAGTACAAACTTCATTGCTGCTAAAACTTCTTTTCCGGTCTTTTTCTTTACAGACACAGCCCATGCAAACTTGGAAAATACATCACTGACTGTTTAACATATATCTGAAACTCCTATTTTCTTTAGCATAAGGTTGCATCTCCACTAAATCAGCTTGCCAAGTTTCATCTAATCCTCAAACATTGAAACTGCGACGAGGATAATTCCGTCGAGGTGGTTTGTGAAGTTCTACAACTACTACTTTTTTATGTTGCATGTTAAACGTTTGCAGAATGAATGTTGCTTGTGATCTGTGACACAGCTTCTTTTATATTTTCTTTATCGATTTCTAGCTTATAGGTAAGTAATTTTAAATCAAATTGCTCTCTGTATGCTTCCAAAAGAGAATCTAAATTGTTTCTAGAATTTTTTATTAAATCTAGAATTTTTTGTTTTTCCATATGAAGTTGAAACAAATTGACAGCCTCATCTATGTTTTGAGCATCTGCCACGTTGCATAACCTCTTTTTATCCATGTCGTATTGAGCATCTGTTGTGATTTTGAATCCAAAACCGGGAGGACCACGACCTCCTTTACTTTTCTTTAGATTACGTCCGAACACGTCGACACTCATTTTGATAATGATATTTGTAAATGAAAAAGCTGAGTATATATACCCTTCTTCGCGAAGTTCTTCTATGATTGGGTGGATTTCGTTGATATGACTAGGATTGCCAGCTGATTGTTCAGCTATCAGTAAGCGTAAACGATCAACTAGTTCATTTGGGTCGTCCCAGTACACATAATCCATTCGAGTATCTCTTCTAGCAATTTTATAACGTTGTAATCCTTTTCCACTTTTTCCACTAAACATAGGATTGATAATGTCAGTTTTTACTATTAGAAACACGTATTGGTTGTGTGCCCAAATATTGTTTTTTATGAGCATTTGTCGCTTCCAGAATACTTCGATAATTCTGCAAATCACTTTGATCATAAATCTTGGGTTGTTTTGCAATGAGCAATTCTATTAAACCAGCTGTTTTTGGATATCTTCCATCTTTTACTCTGATGCTTCGATCTCCAAACACTAATGATGAGTCACCTAACATCCATTCTGAACCTTCTTTTCGAACTTCATAAATTTTATCATTATCCTGCTGATACTTCAACATAGTCATATACCTGTCAGCTACGTTATTGGGCTCTTTAATTACTCCTCTACGAATTTTCGTATCATTCAAATCATCATCATCATCCTCACTAGCTGCAGTTTCAAAATCAGATTCATGATAAGGTTCAATTGTATTATCATCAAAACTCTCATTAGAACTTTCATTTTTGACCATTTCATCCTTAACCTCTTTCTTTATTGGTCTACTACGTTTAGATACTTCAGATTTTTCAACTGTTTTAACTAGTTTCTCGAGAGGATCAACAATAGGTTTCAAAGTTTCTCCTATTGACTGTTCAAATTTATCTTTTCCAAATTTCAACAGACTATACTTGCGTTTTACAGCATTTTGCGCTTTCACAAGCTGATGAAGTATATTCTTTTGTTTCTGAAAATCAGCCATGTTGATATTTTAACAGTCAAAAATAGACTAATGAATGTCAACTAAGTGTATCTTATATTTATAGCAAAAGTGTCAAAACCCTTTCGACATCTACCATTGTTAATAGCACTATCTTTGTCAGTCAGTAAGAACCCATGTTTATCATCCATCCAACATTTTCAGCATAATTCTCGAAACTGCGAATACGACATGTCCGAGTTGACATAATCGTTGTATAAGTGTTTGAGATTCATTTCATCTTGTCGGAAAACTACCAAGAGATTGACGTTATCTCTCACAAGATGTTTCGGAACTTGTGCATAAGACTGACATAGATAGAAACAATCAACTTTCTTATTCCTCTCCATACAGTAGTATGTTCTAACATTGATTTGTTTTTCGCAGGCTATATTATCGAAAATCATGATAGAATTCGGATGCGTATTCTCAGGAGCTATGACATCATCGTTTTCACTGAATGCAAAGTACTGTATACCATTCAATGGTTCGAGGAGATCTTTTAAAAATTTGTACTTGGACTGATTAAGCGATTTGGAGTAGACGTAAACATTTTCAAACCTAACTCCATTTGGATGTGCTATGAGAGCTAGCAAACTGTTGATTTTACCACAATTAGAGGGTCCACAAAATACTGCTCGAATGCTATCTGGAAGTAAATCACTATGTCGTTTGTTTTTCTTCTCCGGCTCTTCAATAGTATCAAAGTTTACTACCGGAAGCTTAACAGACTGTTTCTTAATCATGTTTACATATAGAGAACTGTTGAACAACTGTTGTGAGACTATAAATAGAGCTGGTATTTATACTTTCGGTATTAGTTATTACTTAACCTTCAAACTGAAATGATTGTCTACAAACGTCGGGGATGAGGTCTTGTTAATCGATTGCTTAAAGTTGAAATTGTTTTGATTTCTTAAGCTCCAGGCTATATAAAGGAGTAGAGAAATGATTATAGCTACATTATCACTTTAACTATCATGAGTGATACATTGACATTGAGTCTTTCAGGCACATCTTCTACACTTCACGCTCAATTCTTCCCACCGATTGAACTCTCAACGCATAAGGACTTGAGGCGGACCAAAGCAACACGAAGGCCTGACAGAGAAAGCCGTCGCTGAGATATGCGCCTGGATGCCGCAACATACCTTACACTCTACAGTTTCACTTCCATGTACTACAGTAGGGTATTATGTTTTGATTTCGCACACAAGCGTTGGCGAAAATATTAGTGGTAGGATATCGCCTGTCGATTGCGAAATTCACATCAAGCTAATAGCAAATCAGTCTACGACCGACGGGAGCCGGAGCCAGACACGTCACAGTGTCCCCGTACTCTCTTCGTGTCGAATCATACACGTACCGTCGGACGTGTTAGTTTTCTAGTAATAATTTACAATCGAATATACTTCGCGCATTCGATAAATAATATAATTATGAATCACTTATTCTCAATTTCTATCTTTTCAATACGAACATAAACATCTTTTATTTACATTGCTCTATGCTCGTGTACACTCAAAATATCAGAGATTCATTATAAGTAATAGCGTGTCAAAATATAAACCAAGTCGACTAATCCATATCAGACAGAATAATTAACGTACGCGGTATTTAGTGCTGTGGAGTACATCAGTGCAAGAAAAACTAAGGGTAAAAATAACAACATACACCAGTTACTTAAGACCTCCGGATTACGCATTAGCCGAAACGGGGAACAGTTGATAACTGTTTAAGTCATGAGTCGCACTTTGTTGATTTGCATCGATTAATGGGGAGAGGGTTACCTCACCCACCTCAGAAAACATATACGTTTTCTTCACTTCGGTGGTTCTCTTTGAGGACTGAGGTTTCTACATAATCATACATAGTGTCTCATTTATAAGTACGTGTATTTCACATATCGTATAAACATATTTTTAATTGATAGTTAATTGTAGACGTCCGTTCAAAGAAAATTTATAAATTCATTCTATATTATTAGATCAGTGCTTTCATAATTCACAATGATATTTTATATAGTCGCGTATTTACATGATCATATATGCAGCTATTTCTGAACATATGATTAAAACAAAGATGTGTAAATCAAAATGAGTATCAAGGAGTTGTTCTTAATTGAAATGATGTAACTGAAATACACATAAGTTTCTTAAGGAGGATGAATAGCGTGTAGATTTCTTAGTTATGCGTAATAATAATATTTAAAGAAACTCATATATTGCGATTTATAATGGGAGCGATAGAATTATAATATTACTTTCTTAAATAAATACTATTATCATTTGATTTTCTTGGCTACGATAGACTTGTCATTCATACCTTTATCCAGCAAACATACAACTCTGTCTCTTTTAACTTGTTATATAAAACATTTACTAATAATCAGAATACACGATTAATGTTCAAAAGGATTGAATTTACCAATTCAATTAATTCACGATATTTATGATAAATGCAACTCCCACATCCCATATAAAATCATAAATAAACAAAACACGTTGCAGACTACGTTCTTGGATTGGTTGAACTTTTAACCTTTAATTTGATTCCGAATATTGACATAGATAACAACAAGTTTTACGTTGATAATGAAGTAATCTCCCTACCTACTGGAAGTTACGAGATCGAAGACATAGACACTTATCTTCGCGAAGCATTGGCTGCAAGAAACATACTTATCAGTCTCAAACCAAACAACAACACTCTTCGTAGTGTAATTGAGTGCAGTCATACAATTAATTTTTGTCCAAAAGATTCGATAGGCCAATTGCTAGGCTTCACACAACGACTTCTTTCATCAAACGTCTCTCATAGCTCTGATCTACCTGTATCCATACTCAAGGTCAACGCTCTACGAATTGAGTGCAACATATTACTACTGGTGCCTACATAAACGGAAAAAAAGTGCATACTATACACGAATTCTTCCCAGCAGTACCACCAGGCTACAAGATTATCGAAGTTCCATCTTAAGTTATTTATCTTCAATCACTGTAAAAAGCTTAGATCATATTCAAATTCGTATAGTCGATCATGACGGAAATTTAGTTAACTTTCGTGGAGAAGAAATAACAATCAGATTACATTTAGAGCAAACTTGATGGGCATCGTTTACGGTCGAGGGTATATAAGGAACAAAAAATGTCGAAGAACCATCAGTCGTCCACGAACTTCAATAACGCTAACACAACAAAACATTCAATTTCTAAAAAGCATAGGCTTAAGAGTTGGTGGAAAGTAACGTGTGTATTCTTCTGCTGTCTAAATGGAAGAAATTCTAAATATACAGTCACCCGTGACATTCGATGAGTCAATATCTCATTATGAGATTCACGCTCATAAACCCTACAACGCTTCATCTTACAATAATAGTGATGAAATTCGTATCGCGGTACAGCATCAAGACTTGTGTCTTTTGCCAGCAGCTAGTTCGATTCATATATGTGGTAGGTTAACCAAAGCTGATGTTACTCTCGTGAAAAATACAAAGTTGGTAAACAACGCTGTGTGCCATATGTTTGAAGAAATACGATATGAGATAAATGCTATAGAGATAGATAAATGTAAAAAGGTCGGAATAACTACTCTCATGAAAGGCTGAGTATCAATTAATCCAAGTCAAAGTCTAATCATACAAAATGCCGGTTGGCTCGACGTTGAGGAGAAAGAGAATTTGATGAATAGTGAAGGATACTTTGATATATCTATACGTCTAAGTATGATCCTAGGCTTTACTGAAGACTATCGTAAGATAGTCGTTAACGTGAAGCATGAACTTATTCTCACTCGATCGAGAAATGATCTGAATTCCGTTATACAGACACCTACGAAGGTCACAATTGCAACTACTGCAGCAGAGTACGAGGATTTTAAGATTGAGTTGATGAAAATTCAGTGGTTTATGCCATATATAGTATTATCAAATCAGCATAAAATTCGACTGCTCAATCATATTCAAAATAGTAAATCGATTGATATGAGTTTTCGCAGTTGGGAATTGTACAAATATCCATTGCTTCCCACTACACCGAGACATGTTTGGACAGTCAAAACGTCCAATCAGTTGGAAAAGCCACGCTTCGTTATTCTGGGCTTCCAGACGAATCGAAAGGGAGTGAGAGAAGTAAATTCTAGTCGTTTTGATCACTGCAATATCAGTAATGTTAAACTCTTCCTGAATTCACAGTACTATCCTTATGGAAATCTAAATTTGGATATTGAACGCAACTTTCAACGTGCATACTATGACAAGAGTATTGAGCCTATGCTGAAAAAGCAACATTTCATCAGCTATCTACCCCTCATAGTCATTGATTGTTCAAAGCAGAACGAAGCTTTGAAAAATGCTTCAGTTGATGTTCGGCTGGAATTTGAATCTAAAGATAATTTTCCCGCTAGAGCATGAGCTTATTGTTTAATTATACATGATCGTATAGTTCAGTATAATTCCGCAAATGGCGTTGTTCACAAACTCGTTTGAGAGTATAAAAGAACGCTCGCTACTAGTCAGTGAATCATTTCGAGATGGAGTACTTAATAGATATGCAAGGCTTCAAGCAACAGGGCAATGACTTTATCCTCAAGGAGTTGTCTATAGTTTCTCTGAGAGACCATAGCGAGCCTCTTGTACTGCTTTTCAAAGAACCTTTTTGCTGGCGTCGACTCACAGATAAATATGAACGAGAGAACACCTGGTTAGAGCATCATCATCATGGTATACCCTAGACAGCTGGAGAAATCGAATATACTGAAATTGGAAAGATTCTTCGAGAAGCATTACATGATTCTACCACCATGCTTGTCATGGAATCTCTGAAGAAAAAATGGTTGGAACGTTTCAAGTTTAACGTTATTGATATTGCCGAAGTGGGCTATCCGCCACTAGACAAGATTAAACTTGTAACTGTTTGTCCTCATCATAATGGTATATATAGAGCCAGCTGTGCTCTTCACAATGTGAGACTTATGAAGAAATACGTGCAAGAACGATGTATTCCCTTAGAAAAAGATATGGAGTGGGAGTAAAATCCTATAAATATGAGACGCCTTTTGTTTCTTACATCATTCATACCTTGCATGTATACCAGGGATATTCTAAGCCTGCTGATAAGCTGGGACAGTCTCAAAGTAGAGAATGCGATCGTAAAACGATTTATTCAAAACATCATATATTGAAAATATTTCGTAGATGTACCTTTCTTATATCAACGAAGACAATTTACTCGAGAACACGCATAGGTTGAAAAGATTTTCACGGAGAGGTTAGGTTAGATGGATGAACCTCACGGATGGGAGCGGTGGTTGGGGCTCCAATCACCTAATATGAGAAAACTCTTACATCATGCTCATTTGTACATCATGGGTTCACCACCTAGTAGTGCAGGTTATAAGCCTCTTCCTAATTCAAAAAATGAGAAAAAAGAGGAAAAAAAGGAAAATACTTGGAAACAATATACGCAAAAGTTTTCTACAAATACCCACTCTATGCCTGAGAAAGAGGGTTATGAGAGATTTTAAACTCTCGACATGCTCAACTTGTCCGAACTTGTAGCTTACAAGTAATAGTGGAGGTAGTGAGGTGAAAGCTATAAAAATAAGCAGCATACCTTGATAATTTAACATTCATCATCATGGAGCCAAACAAGAATCAACAAGGAAAGTCTCCTTCCATTAATACTGCAAGACCATCAACTACAGTAAAAACGGAGAAAAAGAAGGAAGAATATTGTCCATGGATTAGAAAACTTACTCGACCCACGATTGTAACTGGCAAGTCGACTTCTAATAAAGTATGTCAAAAACAATGCTCAGGGAAAACTACCTTCAATGGACTTCTTTGACGCTGTTAGGATTGTCCGGAAGAGGAATCCCTCTTTGTCTGCAGAGAAGACACCTGCTGCAGTGGAAAAAGTCCTGATGTCAGCTTATAAGAGTACGAAAAAGTCAGGTGCTCGCTGGCTAAGGACTGATCCACAATAATCAGTCCCTTTTCAGGGCCATCATAAACAATCGGCCCTTTACAGGTCCACCAATTATTTTTAACGTAGAGCAATCTTCTTGCGATATACTCATGCGCTCGTACCCCCATAGCTAATCTACTCTACAGGAGACAGAGGATATACACCATCAAGAATACTTTTAACTCCAATTCTCAATGCTCCGGAAGGTTCTCCCTCTGAAAGATACACACGAGAGCACGTATCTACGAGCTGCCAAATAGAACAATTATTTGGTATTCTGAGCAATGTATGGTTAGCGATAAAAAGAGCAAGGAAGTTATACTATTCGCCGAAAAAAGTTGCAATAATCATCACTGTTTGTGCTATATTACACAATTTTAGGAGACTACATGGGTTAGTATAAAAACTTATTCTAGCTCAATTTTAAAAATGTTACAAAAGAAATAAAATTATTAAAATAATAAAATGATTTTATAGCATTCTTAACAATGAGATTGACTTTGCCAATAATGGCAATAATAATGACGTTGTTCATCATAATCCTAACGATGACAGAGATAGGGAACATGGAGGAGGTGATTACGCTGCTGGTGTAGAAGAGGGAAATCTTATCATTCATCCATATTATACATAAATTAAGTTTTTTTAATTAATTGAATTCTGATCTAATTATAATATAAATATAAATGTATCATGTACAGTGGTAATGTAACATAAAAAAATGATAATACTATGTGTATGATGTAAAATATCTAAAATACTATATAAAATAAAAGACATCTTTTCAATGGATATATTTATGTTTTATTTATTATAATAAGATTATAAAAATAAATAGCTTGAATTTAAAATGACCAACTAAAAAAGGATTTCAATAAGCATGTGATGAACACTATACAAATACATTGTTGGTATCTCACGCTATGATTCACATGTTTTCATTTTAGTTTATATTATGTATACTTATTTCCTAAAACGAAAAGCAAATGTACCTATTTTCATAAGGTTTCATCATTTATATTTTATAGTGCTCGGAGTTTTCCCATTTCATATAGTTAAATGTACTATCTACCCAAAAGCAGTGTTAAATTTTCATTTTAGAAAACACTATTTCACCGTTTCACGAATCACGAGTGACATGCTTACAGAATAAGACCCCAGTAAGCTTCTCCGCAGCTGCGCCTCTTTACGTAGACTGATACCACACTCTTTATTCTGGTACTGGAATACACTTTGCAAATGAGGGATATGATATCGATAGAACAGAATATCCCGATGGCTCTTGTTTGTTTGCATTCGATCTTACCCCCGATATGTCTGCTCATTGCGGTACGCATTGGTCCTTAGTCCGTAATGAAAATGTGCGTATCGATAAACCATTAACATACACCGTAAATTGTATCGTTTATGCTGAATATGACAATATTTTAGAGATCGATTCTATGCATCAAGTTATTTTAGATTACAATTCATAAGATGTGCGTAACAGTAAGAACGAACGAACGAATTACAGAACTCTGCCTCCTCCCTCTTTTTCGTTAAAGTTCTGCGCTGTATGCAGGAGCGAAAGAGGGAGAAAACGTAAAGAAAGGAGAGGGTTTGCCTATATAACCTCTCCAGATTTTGAGGGCTGTTAGTTTATCTCTAGTATTTGAGAAAGAAACAGTCGATAGCTACAATGGATTTTATCATTGATATCCAACCCTGTTAAAAATAGTCCATAGAGACCAATTAAATTATTAATTGAGTAAGCTACATCTGAATCCCATTTATTGCATAAGAAATCGATAAAAATAGATAGAATCAATAGGAATCAATAGGAATCGATAAAATTCTATACAAAAAAGGGCAAATAAAGTTAATAGAAACCAACGTTTGGTATTAACTATCTACTGCAATTGTTGTTTTCCGTATTAAAATATATTGACTCCAGTTGATTCTAATCGATTTTAATCGAGTCCTTGTACAAAAAATGGTATTCAGAATTAGCATAGAATCTGTTGATAATTTGATCGATCCCGATCGATTCCTATTGACTATTTTTAGCAGGGAAGCTTTTCACGATAGAGAAGGGTTATTTTTACCCAAGGAGATTGCTGTAATTGCAGTTGACCGTAATTTTATCGCTCATTGGATTGTGAAACCACCGTGTGATTACAAGGAATTACCCAAGGGAATAATTTCTACTAATTCTTATCTTTCGTGTTATGATCACGGTATAGAATGGTACGATGGTGAGGCTGCGTTGGAGGACATTTACCTTTCGTTACGCTATATTGCCAGAGAAGCACACACAATTTACACACGTGGCTACCAGAAAGCTAATCTACTTGAGCGTATTTTAGGGAGACAGATTACAAACCTTGAAGAATACAGCTGTCCATCCTTTAGAAACTTATCCAGTGTGGACGATCATATTTGCATGTATCACGGAGGAAAATCTGATCCAGTGGTACTGGTGGCGGTGGTAGTCGGGCAAATAGAAAATAAGAGAGGGAGAAGTAGAAGAAGAGCTCTACTACTCGAAACCTTACGATGAACTCACTACAGATTCAGCAGGCACTGAGGGGCATATCAGCACAGACCGTCGGAGTCTTCCTAGCAGACCGGTTATCCAGGGTGTGGACGAGACCGGTCGCTATTATTGCTAATACTCAAGAAGATCATCTACCTGGTACTCACTGGATAGCAATTTTTGTTGACAAAAACGGTCATAGCATTTATTTCGACTCCTACGGTATACAACCAACCGTGTCGTATCACCTTGACGGATTGCGACGAAATTGTACACTATTTACGTAGTCTACAAGTCGGTTGCAGAGTTTCGATTCCGATGTGTGCGCAATTATTGTGTGGATTTTTCGTATTTTATGTGTCGCTATAATTGTGCTATGGATTTTTCTAAATTCTTTTGTGGTGACACAGGGAGTAACGACAAATTATGCATGGTAATTTTCCGAAAAATTATGAAAAGTATAAAAAAGAAAAAATTTAAAAGTGTATCAAACTCATGTTCTTATTGCATTCAATCTTGTAAATCCGAATCTTGTAAGAAAAAGAAAAGAATCTGACTTTTGTTAATTTACATTACTACGTATTCAAAATTTATGAGTGAATTATATAATCGCATTTATTCTAGATTTAAGAATTTCTCATGTATTACGTATATTTTTTTAACAATCAACTGATTCAATAAATGTTTGTAAAAGAAATACTTGTAGTTGTGTTTCAAATTATTTTTACGTGAAATACGTATGTTTATTTATTTCCTCCTCCTCCTCCGTCTTAAATTTTATTAATATTCTTGTTAAGAAAAAGGTTAAAAGACAGAAAGAGAAAAATAACTTTGATATATTTTTCGTTTACTTTTATTATTATTTTTATTTTTATATGAAATTTATATATTATTATTAACACAAGGTATCTGATGGCCAGATTGGATGATGCATTCCGGTGAGATCATTCATGGCTGTGTCAAATGCGACAAGCATTGGATTCACATGAACCATACCTCCACCTTCCTTGCCCACACTGCTTAGAAATACGTAAGCTGAATTGTCGAATAATCCTTTTTGTGCAAAAACGTATCTTAAAATGCGGTTTACGGTGACTATAAGAAATATTTCAGCAGAACGAGGTGACCAGTGGAGACCATTTGTCGATATGACTACTATTCTACCTACTTCCAATTGTAAAAACTTTTCGAACGAATTAATAATTTCTGTATTTGGCAAATTACCAAGTTGCCCAAATTTCCCCCATAAACTATTTAAACAAAGTTTAGCCACCGACCGCATACCCGGATTTTTCTCTATTTTTGAGAGTCTAGATCCATACCCTCCTTTGCTTTATAGTAGGCGATGTAAGCCGCTTTACTCGCCTCATCCGTGCAATCAAGTAGCCAGCCCGAGCTCTCCTGTTTTAACTTTAAAAGTAAGTTAATATCTCAATCATGTACCACTTAAGGAGCGAGCTTCCGGTGTTACGTGTGTACATGGACTTTGCTCAAAATTTCACAACAAGTTCTGCATAAGGGAAAAAGTAAGCGATTATGCAGACGATACGGTAGCACTGAATGAAAGAGCTTACGCGGCGGTAGAATTGTACGTTTAACTAAGCCCTCAACATGGTAAAAATATTCAAAATTATGCCCAGTTAGTTCGAGACAGTCGGTGCTGTTATATACGCGCGGGTGTTTTATCGGAAACTTGCTCGTTTTACAAACGAAGGGGTATAAAGAGCAAACATCGACATATTTTATTTTTTCACCCGGTTCAACTTTAAATAAGGTCGCAATGTTACCCGTGCGACCACCGTAAAAAGCATAAGCGCTTAAAAGCGTTTAAAGTAGCTATATTCGAATTATAGTCATGCTACCACATTTCAACTAGAATAAAACAATTTGACCTTATTTTAGCTGAAATTGATAGGGTACTCTCATACTTTTGATTGAGAGTAGTGCGATCTAGAAGAGGCGCATCGCGCCTTGTTGGATAGCAGATCGGACAGCCGTGAAAATAACATCCATGAAACTGGTACACTGTACCGGTTTCTGGATTTTGAATATCTGCTAAAAACCCGTCGACTTTTATACGACCGAAAAGGGTGTACTCCCGTTCACGCCCGGCATGAATGATTTCCCTCCCTACCTGCTGCTCAACCCATAACAACAACTCGACGGCCTTTTGACTGTCTATCGACGCGTGCATAACCTTCGTTGCTTATAAGACCGATCAAATTATCTTTTAGGAAATTACGAGCATAAGCAAGAGAGCATGAGCCAGCCAAAGTCAAGCTTTCCGTGAATGGGCACTGATTAGCGCAATCTAAGAACAACTGTCTAAATTTTAGACAAGCTAATTGCAAGACAGTTACATCTTGCACACAATAAGAGACTATTTCTCTTCGCATATTAAACTCTTCTCTAATTGATACTTCATTGTACCAATTAAAGAAGTGTTTGCGCTCCTTAGAGCTCATAGCATCCGGTGCATAATATTCGGCTGCCGGATAAGGACCTTCATAATCCACGTTATCATCTGTGTTAAGCAGATGCGGGAAATATCCTTTCTTTGCTTATTCCGGCAGACCGAACGAGGCTGTCAATGCGGCAAGTTTCATAGGCATAAAATTTATGCTATCTATAAATTTCGTTTTACCGAAACTTATTAAAATTATTTTGCGTCCGTTCATAATTAAGCTCGGAATGTTGCCAGATTCTTTCACAATTCGATTCTCTACAATGTCACGTAGAACGAATTGTGAATCAAATGCTTTTGCGTTATGCGTAATGCAGATGATGTTTTTAAAATTAGTTTTTTTCCGCAAAACTAAGTTTAAAAATCTAGAAATCGGCTCTTTTGTGAAAACGTGTTGGCGAAGGCTACAATAATTGCAAAATTGCGCTACATCGTTTTCATTTAAACACGATGAGCATGCAAACTACGCCACGCATAAATTTACCACGTGTAGGTAAACGCTATTTTCACACTCTTCTCTTAGAGCGGTGTTTTGAGTCGTCTCGAAATCGTAGAAGACGAAAAGAGTTTCCGGGTGAAAATTTGCTATCGTATTTACACGTGAATTCTTTTTTTAGCGGTCTAATTTGCATGTAACAGCTGGCATTTTTCTCATGCACTGCTTTACAATTTGTACAGTACATATTTTTGCAATTATGTTTATTCGAATCAATATCATAAACATAATGACAAAAAGTACAATACTTTACGAATTGGCAAATTGACCGTCTCGCAGTTTCTGATAGTAGATAGGCTATAGGCATACTGGCTCATGCGGATTCTGGCTCACCCCCTCCTCTCTCAGTGTGAGCCAGAATACGTACGGAGTCTGGCTCACCCCCTTTCTCAAAGTGAGCCAGAAACCGTAAATGAGCCAGAATGCCTATAGTGTTCTCTACTATTTATTTTTTTATTTTTTTATTTATTTAATTTTTTCTTACAAATGTTTGCATGACTGATAGAATAATTTCATAAGTTTCACAGTGTGAAGTGCGCAGGCTGTCTTGTAGATTGGATTATGATTTGTGCAAACTGTGACGCACTTGAAAGATGGTTTTGATGGATAGCCATATTGTTGAATGTTGTAGACGAAAAATTTGAATCGTTGAAGCCATTTCTGTTTTAATGCACCGATGACAAAAATTTTTGATGCGTCATGGAGAGCGTCACGAAGCAAGTTTCCAATTTGAGAGTATTGATGTCCATCTGTTTTCCACCTGATGCAATGATAATTATGTTTAAGCCAATTGTTTTCCCTCTGCATTTTGTCTGAGAGTTTTTTCCATGAGAAGGGATTTTTGAATATTAGAAAAACAGGATCACTATTTTTGTTAAGATTGCTATTTCCTTTAGAATATAATCTTCTTCGGTTTGCTTGAAACCAGTCATGTCTACAGCATACTCCATTTTTTGGTGCAGCGTAGACGAGCTTCTTGACATTCCCACTGATAGGATTGTACTGAACGACGCGATCGTGTAAGATTAGGCAGTATGCTGAAGTGTGAGCAGGAAAATCTTTTTTAGCCTCAAACTCCAGACGTACATCGACAGGAGCGCTCTTGAGAGATTCGTTTTGTCGTGAACAGTCAATAACTATGAGTGGTTCATTCTTGATGCACATAGGCTTTGTCAGCAATGGCTGCGGATCTCTTCCATAGTATGATTTTTGAAAATTAGCATACATATCATAGAGAATTGCATACTGATTGTTATATATGTCGAGATTCATATTGTTGTATGGATAATATTGCGAATTTAAGAAAAGTTTCACATTACTTATCTCACAATGATCAAATCTACTGGCATTTGCAGTTCTTGTAGCTTTTCTCTTTGTTTGTAGTCCGAGAATTACAAAACGAGGTTTCTCCAATTGATTTGAAGTTTTCACTGTCCAGACGTGTTTATTCGTGCTTGGAAGAAGAGGATATTCAAATATCTCCCAAGAACGAAAACACATAGAGATGGGGTTATCCTTACCAATGAAATTCAATAGCTGGATTTTTTGTTTATCTGATGCAATAACATATGGCATTAACCATTCTATCTTCGTTATTTTTACTTCACAATCTTCATAAGTAGTTACGCCAGATGATGTAGTTCCATTCTGGATTATTGCATTTAAGTCGCTTCTCGATCTTGTAAGAATGAGCTCATGCTTCATATTAACTATAATTTTTTTATAGTCTTCTGCAAAGCCCAAGATCATACTCAGTGGAATCGCTACGTCAAAGTTTCCCTTTTCATCGACAAACGTTTTGGTATCTTCTTCATCACCACGCTTTAGCATGTTATTCTGATTCGAATTAAATGAAATCCATCCTTTCATGAGACTGCTCAAACCAACATTTTTACTTTTATCAATCTCCACAGCATTAATTTCATAACGAATTTCATCAAACAGATGACAAATGCCATTGTTCACGAATTTAGTTTTAGTTGGTGCTGTTAAACCATCTTTTAGTTTCAATTTCCCACATACGTGGATAGAACTACGCGATGGTAAGAGGCATAGATCTTGATGTTGTATAGAAATACGAATTTCATCACTATTATCAAAGCTTAATGATGAGTATGGTTGATGGGCGTGTACCTCGTAATGAGCAATAGACTCATCGAAGACGACACCTGATTGAATGCTTAGATTTCGTCCATTTTTCTGGAAGCAACAAAGAATTATACACGTGAATTTTTTCCACGAACTTTTAGTCCTAGGCTTTTCAGAAACTGAATGCTCTTCCGTGTTAACGGTTTGAGTTTCTTTGGTCGACTGATGACTGGTTGACATGATGGCTGACTTATATATGTTCCAGAATTGTAAACGATACCCATTATACAGATTTGATGTGAAGTCTAATAGTAATTTCCTCTCTTCGGAAATTCACCAAATTTCCATCCTGATCTACAATTCGAATTTGTAGATGATCTATGCACTTGACACTGAGTGGTAGATATATCACATGAGACGGAACTTCTAAGATTTTATATCCTGGAGGCACTCTGGGAAAGAACTCATGGATTGTATGAACTTTCTTATTATTGATGTAAGCACCTGCAGTAATGTTGCACTCTACTCTGAGTGCATTGATTCTCAAAATTTTCACAGGTAAATCAGAGCTGTGTTGAATGTTCTCTTTAAGAATCCGAGGAGCGAAGCCAAGGAGACGGCCTATTGAATCGTGAGGTTTGAGATCTATCTGATGACTGCAGAGAATTTCACTTCTGAGAGTATTGTTGTTAGCTTTCAAAGAAAATTCAATTCCTTTGGATTTCAAAGTTTCTTGTAAAAATTGATTTATAGCATCAATTTCATAGCTGCCCGTAGGGATAGTGATAATATTATTTTTGCTCAAATGAAGTTTATTATTTGAATGGTCAACATTGGGAATAGAGTTGAATGTTAAAAGTTCAACTAATCCCAAGACAAAATTTTTATGCTGTGGCAGTTCAATCGAAGGAAAATATTGAGCTTCTAAGACAGATGAGTTTCCTGAGAGACTCAGAGTGAAGCTATCTTCCATGACTGATCTAATGCTAATGAATCTATTCGTCTGCGAACATCTCTTTTATAGTCTCCCAGCTAAGAAGTAGAGACAAAGATGTCCACATATAAATGAGTCAAAATTTTGATATCTTTTGTAATTGTATTTCACTTCCTTCACGTTAAAATACATCATGAGATCCTTGGGAGGTTTGAGATCACCAAAACTATCGAAATAAAGTACTTCAGGACCACGTTTGCGATAGCAAACCCAGTGAGTGCCTCTATTTTGAAAATCATCCAAGTTTACCACTGATTCATTCATTTAGCTGATTCATTACGCCATGGACCATCGGGTGGTAGATTATTTCTCATGAAAACACCGCGGAAATCTGAAATTTTCATCATATGAGCATATTTTTTTAGATCGTATTCAGTCAGTGCACGATTTGGCAAAGTTAAATCGAAGTTTTTTTTTTCTACTGACTTGATGACCACGACCGATATGAGGTTTCATAAATAATCCCATTCCACTTTTATAGGGATTAAGATGAAGACCTTTGCCTAAAGCAATAGCTTCTATGGTCTTGTTATGCCTCTTACTTTCTTCATAATTTTTCTGCGCAGCTTTAGCATCATTAACTGCTTTAGCTATTCCAGCAGCACCTCCTGCTAGAGCACCGGTAGCACTTAGTCCTGCGAACAATGGAATGAGAAAAGGAAGAACTCCACCAATTTTTGATGGAAGCGGCAGAACACGTGGAATGATAACTTTTTTCTTTCCACCTACACTTTTAACAGCTTGACGTGCGCCCTTCAAGGCTGATTGAATAACTTTGCGAGAACTTTTACTTGTTGACATTGACTTTTTAGCTGCAGTCACGAACTTATTAAATTTGAGTCCCATTCCAGTTTTTCCTTTTAATTTCATAGCATTGCTAACAGCAAAAGCAAAAGCTTTTTCACCAAGACTAGCATTCTTAGCTCTAACACGCTGCATAGCTTCCTCAGCAAGCATCTTGTCAGCAGCTTTACGATCTCCGTTTTTATCGGAGTAAGCTATGTCGTGTTTTTTACAAGCCTGATCAAGCGGATTAATGCCAGGATCTCCTCTTTTCATTCGCTTTTTCAATTTGGTTCCGGGACCGCAGTATTGATATCCAGGAAGATGCATTTCAACAGGTAAGTTATTGATAACTTTATCAAGCAATCCATAGCCTTTCGGCTGCTTCTGAGATTTGTGTATGATCATCTCTCTTCGAGTGTTGATTCACAACTGACATTCATGATATAAAACGAGCGATAATATTTCGAGAGCTCAATGTTATATTTGACTCTGTTGAGTGAACATGGATTTTACCGAGCAGAACGTCAAACTCCCCGTGACAAATTTCGATTTTGGAAAAGAGAAGAGAAAAAAGCGTCATGGGGAATTACTACCAGATAGTATACGAGCAGTTTTCTGCGGCCCATCGTACTGTGGAAAAACAAATAGTTTATTGGCTTTAATAACACATCCCAATGGTCTTAGGTTTGAAAATTTGTATGTATACTCTAAATCCTTGAATCAGCCAAAGTATCAATTTCTCAAAAGTGTTCTGGATCCGATTGATGGAGTATCATATCTTCCGTTCAGTGAGCATGAATCTGTAGTATCTCCAGATGAAACCCTTCCAAATTCAATAATGATTTTTGATGATGTGGCATGTGAGAAGCAGGATAATGTCAGAGCATTATTCTGTATGGGAAGACATAAGAGTGTAGATAGCTTCTATCTATGTCAATCTTATGCTCATATAGGAAAACATCTCATTAGAGATAATGTCAATTTGTTAGTAATTTATCGACAAGATGATGTAAATCATCAGATCGTGCAAATATTGGAAGCAACAAATGCTCATCGGAAAAAATTCAGCAAAGATGAATCTATACGAATGTCGAGAAGTAATAAATATAAAAATGTTTTAGCACCAATGTTCCGCAGCACTCCACGTAAAAAGAATGTAAACAGCAGCGGAGGAGGACTTATACCTAAATATAAAATAGCTAAGAAAAATTCTTTCATTGATCTCGTCTATTGGGATGATCCAAACGAGCTTACTGAGAGACTTCGATTATTGATTGCCGAACAATCAATCACGTCTAAAATAATAATGACGTCAATGAAATCCAGTCGATTATTGAGGAATTACGCGAAGCTGGGCATATATGTTGACATGCAACTTTCTTCTTTGCATCAGTACTACCATGAGTCTCGATGTGTTTGGAAGAAAACTTGAGGGCTCGCAAGTGAGTCGCGGTCCTCCAGACATTGGTTTCAATTTTACACCGGACGGTGATTTTGATTTAGAAAATAAGCGACTTTGCAACCTAGGACAGCCCAATCACCAAACGATGTAATCACCTTGCACTCACTGAAAGTTATTCTACAAACTGAAATAAATTATATAGCTGCTAAAATTGCTGGAATTGGTGAAGTTATAGAAGAATATAAGCAGCAAGTTGAAAAACAGCAATTGGAAGTGAATACAAAATTGCGTTATCTTTATAGTACAACTCTTCGCAATTACTCTGGCATTGATTATATCATTGAAGAAGTGAATAAACAATTAAAAGTTCGTATAGACGAATTTCCAGATGGATTTTCATCTACTGTAAACGATGATGGAACGTCAAAGAGTAGCTGAAGAGCTGCACAAGCCAGCACGTCGGCGATACAAGAGAAGAAAATATGACATACGTGGAATAGACGAGACTTGGCAAGCGGATCTTGTAGAAATGATACCATATTCTAAAGAGAATAAAGGTTTTCATTACTTACTCACTGTCATAGATATATTTTCAAAGTATGCATGGACCGTGCCAGTCAAGTCAAAGAGTGGTAATGATGTTACTACAGCTATGAAGTCAATACTGAAAGAAGGACGAGTACCGAAGAATCTACAAACTGACCAAGGAAAAGAATTTTACAATTCAATTTTTCAAAAACTTATTAGCACAATATACACTTATACTCTTCGCATAGTAATCTTCATGCAAGTATATGCGAACGATTCAATAGAACGTTAAAAAATGCAATGTGGACAGAATTCAGCAAACAAGGAAGCTATAAATGGTTGGATTTCTACCTAACTTGCTCAAAGCATACAATTCAAGAAAACATCGGACAACAGGAATCGAGCCTGAAAATGTTACACTGGCAAATGAGCGAGAAGTCAAGAGACATTTTCCAAATGAAAAGTCGCCGGTGAAAAAACCTAAATTTAAAGTAGGAGATAAAGTACGAATAAGTAGGATAAAAAATGTTTTTGAAAAAGGTTATACGCCAAACTGGTCAACAGAAATTTTCACAATAACGCGAGTTGTAAAAACAGATCCAGTAACTTACCACCTCAAAGATTATGATGATAAACCCGTCTCTGGTGGCTTTCATGAAACGGAAATTCATAAAACTATGTATCCAGAAATTTATTTAGTAGAAAAAGTTTTAAAGAAAAGTGGTAAACGCGTATATGTTAAATGGTTAGGTTTTAGTGACAAGCATAATAGTTGGATAGATAAAAATGAGATTGTATAAATTATTGAAGGTTTAAATAAATAAGAAAGCAATTGTTATTATATTTAATAATGTATTTATTCATGTAAATTGCACACAAGTTTGAAGAAATAAATAAATAGTATTTAACAATTATCAGTCTTTGTATTTCATTATTTTAGCATGTGGTGAACTTAAAAGAAGTTCCACCCTGATATGTTATAAATAAACTAAGTTTATTTGCTGTGTTAGAGAGATTATTGAAAAATTCTTGATCTTTCAAGATTGCTGATGAGATCTTCCCGGGCAGAAATATTTGAAAGCTGTCATCGATCTCAGCCACGATCTTTGTGCCGAATCTCGTCTTTACTTCCTTGAGTGCAGTCACCATGTACTCATGATCTTTTGCCAAGTCCGTGACTTTCTTCTTATGCAAGAACTCGCGCTCAGCAATCTTGTTGAGTGCAGATAGATCCATTCTGAAAAGTGAAAATAAGAATGAAAGTTAGTGAAAAATGTCTTGTAGGTGAGAATTTAGAGAGAGAGAGAACTAAGAAATAGAACTTACTTATTTTAGAGTTAGGTGAGTCTTGGTCTCTTTGCACAAGGTTGGTTGTTCGCTTCGATTTCTCGAATGTGCTCTTCATCGTGTTTCGTCCATTCATATAGCCCGTTTCCCACCACAATTTCTGCCCCTTCCATAGCCTCTAGTAATATATCATTTCTCACTCCTTGTTCAGTTCCTAACCTATCCAATGATGGATCCCACTCGTGCATAAACTCCTCTAAAACATCATATTCAATCTTGATTGGTTCCCCTCCATCAGTATAAAGTGTCATCCCCACCCGCGAAGCATTCTCATTGGTTGCTTCATGCCCCCACTCACTTTCTCCCTCTCTTTTTCGTCCTTCGCCATTGTTGCCCCTCTCCTCCACCACAATCCCCTCCACCGCATCTCCCTCTACTTGCATAGCAGCTTACGCCATCTGTTCTTCCATAATTCTGTAATGTCCCCAAGGCAAAGTGTCAGTACTATGAGGCAATAAGAATCTTTTATCATCGTGTGGACTTAGAGCAATTTTTTCCTGTTTTTCAGTATGCACAATGTGTAATTTTGAACGAATATTACACTGCTCACGTTTTATAATAACAAGATCCTGAAGGCATTTTCGATAATCTTCAAACGTGATTGATTTTTTTACAACACTAGATTTTATACCTTTAGCTTTTTTCACTGTCGCGGCTCCATTAATCAAAATACTGTACATTTTGCTTCTTAAACCAATGAATTCTGTCATAATCTTGCCACAGCATTCGTCTTTCATAAATCCAGGAACTTTTTTATTAACACGTGGAATTCCAAACTGATTATTTTCATCATAATCAGAAGTATCAAATTTATGTACATCTTCTTTCATTACTTGATACATATCTACATCCTCAACTTCATATATTAAACTATCAGTATCCGTATACAGGAGTTTGCATTTTTCTCCAACTCGCTTTTTCATATATGAATAATGAAAATCACATACTAATGTTTTTGACAAATCTAGAATTGAGAGACCAACGTATATTGGTTTTTTGATTGTAATACTTGTCCTCTTCAGCTGTATGGCAACCAAATTTTCATCGAAGATTGCACAACTGTGAAAATTTGGCAGAGCTATGCGTGCTTCTGCTCCGTATCTGCCTGTAAATTTATTTACTAATCGCACATCTACACGTTTCCGCTCTCGTTCAATACACTTTCCATAGACTGCATTAATTAACAATTTGTAGAAGAGTAACTTGTAACTCATAATCAATCCATTCAAATTTTCCAACTGGTAAAGGCTGTACCATTGCCCATCCATAAAGATTGTTGATATCAAAATATAAGAGAGTCTTTGTTTTCTGATCCTTATCGTATGAAGAACCCATATATGGATTATTTGCCTTGGCATATCGATTACAACACTGACTTATTCCACCTCGAATGCCCGATTCGATAAACATTAGCATGTCAATATCTGTAAGAAGCTCCAATTCTACCTTTGTCATTTTTAAAGCTGCTGAAAAAGTTAGTCCAGGAGTCGTATAAAAGTGAGCGGGACATAAATCATAGGCTTTAAGAGATGTTTCTCGAAAACTCTCGAAAACATCGGCCAATAGTAAAACATCAGTTTTCAGATAAAGATCTGAATATTCTCCCAACGTACTAATATTGAACTTATTCCAAACTTGGACAGCATGCTTATAGTCTTCTTCAGCAATTTGAGAATCTGTTAGCTTATTATAAAAATCATTCTTTTCTGGCAATTTTGTAGTCGTCAACTTATCTAATCCATTTACAAAATCATATGGAAATACACCTTTTCGTCGAAGGAGATCTATCTTTTCATCTGTAAGTCCATCTGATCGAAATTCCTTTACTGCTATTGGTACATTTTTCAGATATGATGCAAGCTTTTCCAATGATGAAGGTAGAAAACGCCAAGAATCTATGAATCTAAAACTAATGTTGCAGCCATCCACGTATTTTGTAAAAGAAATATATTTCTCCTTATTGTGAGGTATTA
>QLSS01000496.1:7853-43361 GCA_024372645.1 Trichomalopsis sarcophagae | reverse complement strand
TCCGTATACAGGAGTTTGCATTTTTCTCCAACTCGCTTTTTCATATATGAATAATGAAAATCATATACTAATGTTTTTGACAAATCTAGAATTGAGAGACCAACGTATATTGGTTTTTTGATTGTAATACTTGTCCTCTTCAGCTGTATGGCAACCAAATTTTCATCGAAGATTGCACAACTGTGAAAATTTGGCAGAGCTATGCGTGCTTCTGCTCCGTATCTGCCTGTAAATTTATTTACTAATCGCACATCTACACGTTTCCGCTCTCGTTCAATACACTTTCCATAGACTGCATTAATTAACAATTTGTAGAAGAGTAACTTGTAACTCATAATCAATCCATTCAAATTTTCCAACTGGTAAAGGCTGTACCATTGCCCATCCATAAAGATTGTTGATATCAAAATATAAGAGAGTCTTTGTTTTCTGATCCTTATCGTATGAAGAACCCATATATGGATTATTTGCCTTGGCATATCGATTACAACACTGACTTATTCCACCTCGAATGCCCGATTCGATAAACATTAGCATGTCAATATCTGTAAGAAGCTCCAATTCTACCTTTGTCATTTTTAAAGCTGCTGAAAAAGTTAGTCCAGGAGTCGTATAAAAGTGAGCAGGACATAAATCATAGGCTTTAAGAGATGTTTCTCGAAAACTCTCGAAAACATCGGCCAATAGTAAAACATCGGTTTTCAGATAAAGATCTGAATATTCTCCCAACGTACTAATATTGAATTTATTCCAAACTTGGACAGCATGCTTATAGTCTTCTTCAGCAATTTGAGAATCTGTTAGCTTATTATAAAAATCATTCTTTTCTGGCAATTTTGTAGTCGTCAACTTATCTAATCCATTTACAAAATCATATGGAAATACACCTTTTCGTCGAAGGAGATCTATCTTTTCATCTGTAAGTCCATCTGATCGAAATTCCTTTACTGCTATTGGTACATGTTTCAGATATGATGTCTCTTCTTCTTCATTTTTTCTTCTGTATGATCTATAGCCAGATAAGCTATCATCAAAACTGCATTTTATTAAGTATCCTATGCTGTATGCTTCGTGCAGTTGGAAAGCATTCTCATTCTCAGTAGGTTTCAATAAACATTCAAAATCCGCATAAATAACAAAAGGAACCTTTTCACTCTTACTGTAATCTTCGAATTTGAGAATATTATTCTTACAATCAGGTAAATTTATTCGACAATTATTTAAATTTTTACAATCGCTTTCATGAATTTTCAATCTTTCCTCGGTATAAAATATTTGTAATCACCTTTCACAATGGTAAGATTTTAAATGAGTTTTAGACACTTGAGAACTCAAAAGTCGAGACATACTTTTTATCCAAACGTAATGATATTTAGGCATGTCACCTTCGTCAGCACGATTATTTTCTTCATGCTCATCTATATAAAAATCTTGAATGATGAGAAGGTTTGCATGTTTTTCCTTCTTCTCTGTCGTAATATGACAAGGTGTTACTTCGAATTTGTGGCCATACTTTATAAGCATGTATACATTTACTGAAATATTATTCAGTTGTTCAAATTTCGGAATACTTTTAAGTTTTACTGGGAATTCTATACCAGCAAAATTTAATTCATTTTCATGCAATCGATACTGATTAACTCTACTAGCATTTTTGTTACTTGGACATAATGATGAAAGAACAGCATACTTGAAACACTGATCGTCGTTATTATGAATGTTAACACATGCTTTTTTATTTTCAATAAACTTTGGAAGAGGAATATAAGAACTTCCCTTAATTGGAGAATATTTTTTCATATTTATACATAAACTTATAATACTCTTCAGTGTCCAGCCTGAATCCTTTTCTTGAAATTCTTCTAATTGCGAAAGAATGGGTTCTTTAATATTGTCTGTAAACCATTTCTCTAAATCTGTTGACATGTATACTGTAGCACTCTCACTCGTAAAATATTTAATATCTGTCGTTTCTTCACCATTTTTTTGCATTGTAAATTCTGAAATAAAATCCGAATTGATTTTCACCACATTATATCCTTCTAAACATGCTTGTGTCTTATCTTTGAAGAGCTTCAGTGCATCATTAAAAAAACTCAATATGTCCACATGCTTTATGTTAACAACCACACCTGTCCTGATTCGATTTTGGAAAGCTGATTGCACATCACGCCACTCAACTCTAGCTTCTGCTTCTTCAGCATGCAGACTACCTCCTCGATGAAGACGATGTTCAAATTCTACTTGCACACACGAAAGATGCGTCAAACAAGTTTGACATTTCTGTTTTTCTCCTCTCGTGAGATTGGATTTAGAAATTTTTTCGTTTAATTCATTAATAGTAAAATTACACATATCTAACCAATAATGAATATCATTGACGCTCATTTGATCCACATTTTGTACAGTATCGCGAAGCACTTGTACAAGACGTTCGATAAGATCAATCGAAGCCATTTTTACTGTTTTTTCACTAGAGTGTCACTAGTAATCTTGCACAAAATTGAGACTGAATTTTTTTTTTGCCGACTGCGTCAGATGAACTGTGCTCGTCTAAGAGAAATTTCTCTCTTTTAAAGCTGAAATCATCATAAGAAGAGGTGGAAGATCTCGCTGCTGAGGAGAGAGGAGAAAGATTTTCTCGGGAAGGGATGAATTTTCTTCCAATAAGGGGTACACATTTTTCCATCATCCAATCCTAGAAGATTATGAGACTAAGAGGAGGAAAATTTTCTAGAGAAGGGATGCATTTTTTTCCTTTTGAACCAACCAAAAATCATCCTTTGAGCCCAACTAATGAGGGCTATGCATTTGTTTTGAGTATCCATTTCTGGAAGAGTGAAAGGCGGAGTTTCATATTATAAAACGAGGATGCTGGAACCTCGCGAGATCACTTCTTGCTAAACTGTCTACAAAGCTGAAAAGATGGAAAGAAGACGTGACTACGATTTGTTGTTTAAAAATACTATCCTGCAATGTAAAGAAGAAAATGCTTATATCTGCGACATTCAAGGATTTCAGAGAATTGCAGATGATACTTTTATTTTCAAAGGAATAAGTTTCCTTAATTTGAGGAAAACTGCCTTACCGACCGCATATCTTTTCAAACCTCCAATGGCTTGGGAAGAACTGACAGAAGAGGAAAAATGCATGTCTCAATGGTTGGAAAAGAGTCATCATGGAATAGCGTGGAACTCTGGCGATATTCCATATCATCGTCTTTATCGAATCTTGCAGATCTGTACACAAGGAGTCGAAAAAATATTCATAAAGGGACAACAGAAAGCCCGATGGATGAAAAATATTTTGCCAAACATGTAAGTTAATTATTTTGAATCGTTTTGATACTTCTTTTTTGATACTTTTTTGATACTTATCTTTAATTTTATCTGATACTTTGCAGATCCATTACAAATGTTGAAGACTTCGGATGTCCACCTCTTGAAGAAATAATAAGGGAAAGCCACTACTTTTGTTTTAACCATGCTCTCTGCATTAGGAGAAAACCTATGTGCGCTATTCATAATGTTGTAGCAATAAGAGCTTGGCCGCTAAATTATTTAGAATCGACATTTGGTCAAGATGAAATAGATAATATTTCTAAAAAAAATAATGTATGTACATGTTTATATTGGAAATAAAGAAAAATAAGATAAAAAACAATGTTTAAATTCTTTCTTAGCTCTAAAAAATCTCTACCAATTCATAGCTTTATTTTTTTTAAGAAAGAGGAATCTATATTATCAATAAATAATAATTTTTTTTATAAAAGAATAATAATTGTTATGATATTATTAAAAGAAATGTCATTATTTTTTTTTTAATGAAATAACGTTGAACAGAGTGGATTAAAGAGAAAGGAAGAAAAATGTATACGATATTATTTTTATTTATTTATACCTTATTCTATTTTTCATACATCATCACAAAAAAAATAATAAATTTTTTTACATTACTTTACTATTTTTGGTTTCTTTTAAATTTTGATACATCGATAGGATCAATTACAAATTCTATATCGATAACTCTCGGAACATTTCTTTGTTGCTGTTGTTGTGGCTGCTGCTGCTGCTGTTGTTGCCGATGTTGTTGCTGCTGCTGTTGTTGTTGCTGCTGCTGCTGCTGCTGTTGCTGCTGCTGTTGTTGCTGCTGCTGCTGTTGTTGCTGCTGCTGCTTTTGTTGTTGCTGCTGCTGCTGTTGCTGTTGCTGCTGCTGCTGCTGTTGCTGCTGGTGCTGCTGCTGTTGTTGTTGCTGCCGCGGTTGCTGCATGCCACTGCTACTGCTTTGTTTCTTCAAACTAAGCAGCCCGCAACTTGGCGGTTTCTCAGTTTTTAAATCACCTAAAGAAAAAAAAAGATTGTAAAATAATTAATTATATAAAAAAAAATTTTATTATGAATTAAAAAAACTCACCATCCAATTTTGTTTTTTTTGGAATAGGTTTTAAATTTCTTATGCTCCTCACCGAGTTGCCTGACTCGCAACTAGATGAGGTGCTGCTACTGGAGCTCGAACTAGAGCTCGAGGAGGAGCTTGACCTCTTCGAACTTGTCCTCTTATCCGCCGGACGACTGGGCCTAGTAGCCGCTGATGTGCTCGGTCCAGCTGAAGGCCCCTCTCGGCGGGCAGTACTGGACTGAGAGCTTGGCCTCTCTCGGCGGGCAGTGCTGGACGACGAGCTTGAACTCTCTCGGCGGGGATTGCTGGGTGAAGAGCTGGGTCTCTTTCGGCGGGCAGGGTTGGGCGAAGAGCTTCCTGGCCTAATCCCTTCATATAATTGCTGCATAGCAGCAAGTGGTGGCAGCGATGGCACTAAAAAAAATGGAAAAAAAAATTTGAAAAAATTATTTTTTTTATTTTTGAATTATGAAAAAATCAAAATAATTATTTTCTTACGTGTATTTATTTCCTCCATGGCCCAGGAGACATGCTCCAACATCATAAGTAATGTTGGAGCGTTGGCAATTAGCCAACGAATCCTATGTTGCATCGTTCTGATGCTATTCCTACGGCTGCTGCTGCTGCTGCTGCTGCGACTTCCTGTAGTCCTCTTGGCTGACATTTTACTGCAGGTTAAATTTTGAAACCGAAAATTGTACTGACTAACCGTAGCCTACGGTGGGCTATTTATTGCGAAAACAGCAGCTTCCCTTTCCACAGCATTTTTTCTAAAGTCCTGTGATTGGTGTAAAAGTTTTCTCTCCTAATTTTTGAAAAACACACCTCCTCACAGCTATCGAGGGTGAAAAGCCTTACGATTCGTGAAAAAATTTCCCTCACCAATTTTGAAAAATTAGTGTCCACCTCCTTTTAGTACACTCCCTTTTATTTGGTATCTCGACTGTGAAAATGTGAGATTCTCCTCTTCTCATAAGAAAAGATCTTGGAGAAAATCTCACTCTGAATTTATTTAGGACTTCTAAGAAAATTGATGTATATCGGTGCGAAAGGCATATATCTGTGCGTTCCCTACAAAACCCAATCGGTTATCTCTGCAAATGATTTTTAAACAGCAGTGTTGTCTCTGGGAAAGTGAAAGGGATAGTACCTGTGGGATTTGTATGTATAGTCGGCGGTCAATATTTTCTAGCATCGCGTTTCTCAGTCAGAAAACACCTGTGTGCGGGTCTTCGTCCTTATCTGCGTGAAGATTGTATTGGAAATGTGAGGGCTAGTACCTATGTAATCTGTCCGCGCAGACGGGGGACTAACTTATCGCAGTCGAAAGGAAAAACACATGTCGCGGGAAGCTGTATACATCTGCGTGGGATAGTTTGTATACGTATCCCAGAATTATCTACGCGAAGTTTGTATAAGGAGCATTTCTCGCATACATGTAAAGTAGAGGAAAACACCTGTACGCGGGTCGTCGTCTCTACCTGCGCGAAGGAGGAGGAGCATGAACCCACCACTAAATTTTTTTTCGGGACACGGAGAAGGGAAGATTGGGACTTATACATACTACGGTTACTGGCTCACTTTGAGAGGGGGAAGAATTCTCGGTCGCTAGGGGAGAGAGAGATCCGTGTGTATCACAGCGTGTTGACATTGGTAGCTTTGAAATCAAGAGAGGACCCCGCTGAGAGAATCGAAGCGATAACTATGCCGCAGACAACGAGTTACCAGCAGTCTTCCTGAGAAGCATCGGACTACTAGGGGAGGGAAGGGAGGGATCTACACTCCCTCTATCTAAAAATACACAGCTCGGATTCTGGCTCACTTCGAGAGGGGGAAGAATTCTCGGTCGCTTGGGGAGAAAAGGGAGGGATTAACAATCCCTCCATTTAAAATACACAGCTCGGATTCTGGCTCACACTGAGAGAGGAGGGGGTGAGCCAGAATCCGCATGAGCCAGTATGCCTATAGCCTATCTACTTCTGATTTACTCATCATGTACGAGCCAGGAGCCTTGTGATTTGCGAAGCACTGTGGGTTTTTAAACTCACTGTGGCAATCGTCACAAGTTATGGCCGCACCGAGAACCTGACCGCTGGTGAAGTATTGCACGATATGCAAAGATTTTCGCATTTATGATGAAAAGGCCGCGTATATACTGTGTTACAATCTTCACAGTAATATCGCTGATGCTTTTTTGCACATAATGCAGTCAAGTTTAAAATTAAATTAAAATGATTAATATCCCTATGGAACGCGATGTTAATTTGTTTAGTATATTTTATATTTACTCCGTCAAGAAATGCTTTCCCGTTAAATAACGCCCCCTCTCCACGGCCTAAACTCTCTATATAATATACCATTAGCACAACTCCGTAATCCAACAAATATAATTGGAATTTCTGAAATTCGGTATAGCTTCTTCAGGCACGACTACTCCTGATTTTTCAAATGTCAAAACATTTTTTTTTTTAAACACAAGAATTATTAAGTTTAATTATTTTTTAGTTTATTTGTTATAATACTATAAATAATTTACATAATTTTTTTTGTTTTATATTTTTAAATTACACACCTTCAACATAGAGATTTGTTATTTGAGAAGGGACTCCTCGAGCCAAGCGATGCTGTCATCGGGCATCACTTGCGAGTCGAAGAGGATGCTCACGGCTTCCTCGTCACTTATGTCTTCGTTAAGAGGAGCCTGTGCTTGCGGTTCTGGCCCTTTATTCAAAAAGCTTTCCATGTTTCCACTGATTAACCGAGCCACTAAAAATATTTTTGAACCTGGGACCGGTTTTTCCTTCAAACTTAATTGTAAATGTATATAAAAACAGCGGTAGTATATTAAAACTTAACGTTTTACTGTCCCCAGAATCAAAATTATCGATTTTTTACGCAAATTCACAAAAATACTCACTTTTGGCCCTTTGCAGTAAAGAGGGGGTTAGAATATCGCATTTCTGTATAGTTTTCCCATATTCTACATAACTTGAACTGTATGCTCAAAAAATTTCATCAAGATTCATCGCTCCTACGCTGTGCAATTTTATTTTGAAACTAAAATACCCATTAGGGCACACTGTGCGGCACCTGGAGCATGTGACCACTCCAGTAAGTCCAGGCATCCGTCGTGTCTTGTAGATTTAACTCAACTTCTTCCTCTTCGCTCTTTATGGTTCTCTCCGCCACCGGGACTTGTGCGGATGTTGGGGAGCAAGTTTCGCCATCCCACGCAACCCAATCATCGGCATTAGTCCCCAGTAGTTCCATGCACGCCTCGGTTGTTGCAGTTGCTACTGCTGCTGATACTGGCACTGGTACAACCGGCGGCGGCGGCGGTGTTATTCCTAGTACATGTTGCGGAAGAGTTGGTGGTTTAAAATGTGTGGCTTATTTTAATATTTTAAAATAAGCCACACATTTTAAAAACAAAAGAAAAGAAAAGTGATTTATTCAACATCATATAAAATTTACTTACGGTTTCGCTCTGCAAACAGACATAGTGGACCCTGATTACGTATGTAGTCCCGATGATGATGAGCTTCGCACACTTGTCCGGCTAATCGAACAAGCTCTTCATTTTCCCTGAACAGTAAGTAGCACTGGCCTATTTGTCGTGGACGTGCGTGGCTAAAAACTTTTTCAGCGATTTTTAGCAAGCCACACTCGCTTGCTTGTTTTACACACTTTTTCTGCATAAACAATATCTCTACGACATAATTATTGTGCACTAAATAGTGAACGAGACGCCACACAATTTTTCGGAGAGACATTTTTAGCTTTATACACGGAACGAAGTTTACACTGCACAAGCGAAACTCAGAGTGATCATTAGATTTTCCCGACATCTCGTCAACCCTCGAAAAAATTTTCTTCCTCGGTGTAGAACAGTTGACATTTTTTTTTCACACACACTTTTCACAATACAGGTGTATTAGTGCCCTATTTTTTATATAATACAGGGATGCCCGGAGTATCCCCTCATCTGGACCTGTGGCTCACCTACGTTATCACCACCACTCTCACGCCAAGTCAGGTCATCCCTTGTATTGAGCCGCACGCGCCCCCCTCCACCCTCTACTCTGCAACGTTTACCACCACCACCAGTAGCCGGGATTTTCTCGTAGTGACACCGAACCGCTATAAAGAAAGGGTACACTTGACCGTGAGCATCCATACACAGTCTACCTTTCGCTCTATCCAGTTACTCGATCTTTGTGGATTTTTTTTACCTTGTGCATCGCTGTAAATTCACTGTGCAGTTCAAGATAGTGCTTTATTTAACAACAACAACAACATGGCTGAAGCTATCTTACTTGCAAACCAAGAAAAGCAAGATGTTACCGAAGAATTCAACAGTGAAAGAGCAAAAAATCACAGTCGTCCACTTCTGTTTTCCTCTATGTATCTTCTAAACAAGTCGGGATAGAAGAAACTTTATACCGGCTTGGAATACGATGATTCCACACAAAAATACCAACCGATTATTGAACTAAAGAATACTCAATATTCCAGAGGGCTCAGAATCGATATCAAAAGCTGGCTTGAACTAGAAAATAAACTAGAGGATATTTCGACGTATTTCAAATCAAATAGTGTTGCGTTATGTATTCAATAACAACAACCCCAACTAAAAGAATCTATTAAATCCTATTTAAACAATGATTTTAAATGGATAAAATCCTATTAATTAATGGGATGCATACGTAATTTTTGTATAAATTAACGGGATTTAATAGATTCTTTTAGGTAGGGAACGCATAAAACTAAAAAAATGGATGTTATTCTAACTACTTCATACGGGATGAAGTCAGTGATGTTCGTGCTCCAACAAGAGCTACAACAAACTCAAGAATCTCTTTACGTCTAGAAAAAGAAAAGGGCCTTGATGCCATCAATAACAATGCAGAAGCGGACATTTGATGTATTATTGAACATTGTAGTGTGCGTAAATGAGCGTTATCGGCGTTTAGAACGCGTATTGAATGAAATTAATGAGTGCAAAAATTTGTTACGCGACGAACTTGCTGAAATTTTAACGTTGTATGTCTACCATAATACTGAACGAAGCTATGATATTATTAAAAGCATAGTTATTGACAAAAGAAAATATTTAAAACAAAACATTTTAAAAAAACTCTCACTGAACAATTCTTGTTTTCTTGATAATTATTTTGAAATGATTTTCACCGAAATGATAGTACTTCATAGTGACGTTTTTCACGATGAAGTTTACAATATTTTCTGTAATCAAAATGCTCAAAAAATATAAATAAAAAATTTATTTACATTATTTTGCTTTTAAAATTTTTTAACCTTTACCATCCTCCTCACAACTACTCGATTATTTAAAAAATGTACTATTGAAAACATACTATATACGTCAATCTTTAGTACAAAAATTCATTTTAACAAAGCTTGTAAAATAAAAAAAAACATTCAGTTTGATTTCTCTGAGAAACGCACATAATAGCATTTCTCTTACTGCTTTTCTGCAAATCGCACGAAATTTCACCTTGTCAAAAAAGAAAAAAAAGGTCGATCCCTCTACACATCCTGTAGGAAAAAAAATTCTGCGGCAGCTCATTGCTTCAACGCCACATACATAGCTCGGTATGCTATATAAAAAAAAATGGTCAATGCCTATGTCGTAGCTAGCCAACAAGTAAACGCATTTATTGTCCTTTTCATTGTGCAAATGACCATCCGTAGCGCGGGTGCGATCCCTACACCCGCACGGGCCCTGCAGTACGTGCGACGCTCTTACGTCATCACCTCCCACCAGAGAGGCCCAACTAGACTTGCCCGGACGAGCAGCGGCGCCACGCCTCCCCTCTTTTTACCTCCACTACCTGTCTGCCTGGGCTTGCCCCACTCTACTGATCTTATTCAAATTTTATTAATTTTATTCGTAAAGTGATTTGCTCATTAATATATGACACGAGTCACATCATTCACTTTAAACAAGTATTTGAATATTTCTATACTTTCAGTAGTTTAATAAATATAGCATAATAAAAGCGAAAATATTTGATAAAATATTATTCGATAAACATGAAACTTCAGAAACTCATTTGTTCTTTTATTTTTTAGATTTCATGTGAAGCACAGTGAAAGATCCAATAGTATACACCAATAGCCGGGTCGCCCTCGACAGGCACGTGGGCAAGTGAAAGTGGAGGCATCCGTCTGCTACCGAGATCTACCACTGCAATAGAATATCAGTATTCGAGGTGACTAGCATTATTATTTTTTTTCTTCATTCTTGATTATCTCATTCATTTGATAACACGCTCTTTGGATGGTTTTCAAATCAACGGCAACGTCAACAAGATCTATTGTCAAAACGATGAGTACGGCTGCCATCTGATTATTTACTTCAGACAAGGTTTCCTGCATCAGCGTCAGGGCTTCGGTCGTTTCCTATCGAGTTCAGCTACCTGCTGTCAAAAATCGTGAGCATTTACAAATTTTCCTCTCCGGTTTAACGCCTTTAATTACAATGTTATTTTTCCTCTCTTTTTTGTCCTGCTCGTACACTAATTTTTTCATTTTACCTATTTCACGCTCTGAGAGCGCCGTACTCCAGCCGCTTACATCGCTGCGTAGACTCCAAACCGAACCCCTGGCGCCCTCTGTTGCTCTGCTCGCTAAGCTGCCGCCCGTTATTACCGAATGCTCAGTATGCCTCTCTAACCAATCTCTCTCTCACTTCTAATTCTAGCATTTTTTCTTCTACTTTCTCCAACCGCTCGGACAGTTCTTTAAGTGACGCATTCACTTCTAACCTGATCTTTTCCAGATCTAGTTTTTCCTTCCTTAATTTTCTTACCTCTTCTCCAATCCTTTCCTTGAATTCTTTGAAATCAGCTTCTCTTCTGCGCTCTGCCAGTCTTTCGCCTCTCGTATCCTTATCCTTGTCCCCGTCCTTCTCTCCTCCCGAGAATGTCACCTTCTTGCTGAATTTCTCATCCAGGGTTGTTTGGCCTGCTCCACGACCCGGTGGCGCCTTGTCTCTGCCCGTCTTTGTCTCGGTTTTTACCGTGGTCTTGGTCTCTCCGCCCGCCATTTTTCTTAACCGCTAGTCCTACCTAACCTATTAATGCGCCGTTGAAATAGAACTTTCTATACACTTTTTCTACAAAATCTGATTATGAACTATGCAAAAACTAGGATTTTATGACGAGCTGCCTCGCACACACATGCACACCTGCACGCCCTCTAACCAAGTCCCATTTGACGAATATTATAATATTCAAAATTACATCGCCCAAAATCATTGACAAGAGGATTCGCCACTTCATTATCTATAAGAGTAAATTAAAAACTCGTTGACCAATATTTTTATGACACTGTACAGTTAATATGTGATAGATTTATAAAATGATTCATGCCACTTTATCTAAAATATTTACATATTATAATAGTAAATTTTTTATGATTTTTATACGGTAACTTTGCATTTAAAAAATTTGTTAGTGTTGTAATATGTTCAACTTTTGCAGAATATGTAGCTTTGTCAGAGGCAGTCTCCGAAATATTATTTGTAAGAAATTTATTGAGCGAATCATTTAATGTAAATTTAAATGAACCAACAACTATTTACGAAGACAAGTCAGGACAATATTATTTACACATATTTACAAGACAAGACAAGAATCACGAAAACAGAGAGCAACCACGTGACAGCGAAGAATCTTGAAAATATCGTGATTCGTTGCTTTTTTCAATCCTAAACAACTTTTGATCTAGCCAACCATTTTTAACCCACCGCCCCTCAAATTAAAGCTTTTTTCTCGTACTTTGATCGTATTAATACAGATTTTCCGTTTGCACCTTCGGACATTAAGTGCATGCCGCTGAACAATGGCTACTTATCAAAAAAATTGAATGCTTTAGAATTAGCTTTATAGTGTTTTGAATGTACTCTAGAACAAGAAAAAAGCGGTCCCAGTGCTGTAGAATCAAATTTTTTTTTCAAAAAAAGTGTGCACGCTAACTAAATTTTTTTTCTGGAATTCCTCATATTTGTACGGGCGCGTGTGTAAATGCGATAGTGTTTTTAGTTTGCGAAAGCTTTTTTAAATGCAAGTGTTGGCGAGACTTCGTGCCGCTATGATCAGCCATGTCCCACAGACACCATAGTAGCGCCACCTCTTGCTCTACGGCGCTACTATTACACTTGCTGTGAGCGCGCGTGCTACCGCGCACTATCACTTGACCGTTCGCCTTCGAGACAGCAACAGCTCCCGCTGATCATTACTGTGTGCTTGTGCTGAATAAAACTAAGTTAAATTAAAAACAAGTGTTTTTGTGCTTTTACGTCATCCCCTTCATCTCCAAGGAGCTTAACTCCAACAGGTTGTGGGCCAGCTCGCTGAAGAAGAGGGACGACCAATATCCAGACGCATCAGAGGCAAAGAGTAAGAGTTCAGAAGACAATGTAAGTACAGCTTTTGTACGGTGCTATTCAGAGTTAGAAAAATCTTTTCTTTACCCGGTTTCGGGAGTGTATTGTGTT
Organism: Trichomalopsis sarcophagae; assembly: GCA_024372645.1. NCBI lineage: Eukaryota > Metazoa > Arthropoda > Insecta > Hymenoptera > Pteromalidae > Trichomalopsis > Trichomalopsis sarcophagae. The sequence continues at coordinate 30,442 of QLSS01000496.1, read as the reverse complement.
ACCGCATCGACATTAAAATTTAGTGTTGCGTATATAAAAGTAGGATAAGACAGTGCGGAGCCTAAATAGTCAGAGGAGAGAGTTGTAATAATCTAAAATCACAGAGAGTAACAAAAGCGCACGAAAAGAAAACGCGCGAGCGCTAGCCAGCGTAAGCCTGCACGGGCCGATTCCGAGAATCGGAGAGAAGCGTGCGGCAACGCGCGGCGCTGTCAGAGTCGAGCGCGCGGGATACTATCTCTCTCTCTCTCTCAGAATCAAAACGAACAAGACGCTCACGGAAAAACTTTCTCAGAAGCAGTTTTTTTTTCTTCTCGTTCTCTCATGTTGTGCAGTCTGTTTCACGTTACGTATGTCGACTCTCGTATTATATCACAACAAAGTTTTTTTTGCTATTCAGATTTAATATATCAATTTGAGATGTGCAAATGGATATTGAGAGAAAATTTAGAAAACACACCTTGATAGAAATTTCAATGAAACGGCGGTGCAGTGAATTTGAATTTCTTTAAACAAAAATAAATAATAATTACACTTTTTCGTGTTTTTTTTCTTGAGCAACTCACGCGTGTGCGATCGCCCCCTCGCGAATTATTAAGTAAATTGTGTTCGTTTACTTAGACTGGGAGGGAGCACGTGTGAGGCGTCTGGGAAGCGCGTAACTAGTGTTTGATTTTCGAGCTTTGTTGTGACTTGCAGTGCGGTCTAACTTAGCAAAAATCATTCAAAATCTTAAGAGGAAGCATTCAATTTTCCATTTCAGAAGAAAAATAAATTCAGAAGTAAGATGTCTGACTGGAGTCTTTCTGATGATATAACCCAAGACGAGGGAATTTCTGAAAATAATCAAAATCAGGCAGAAGACCAACAGAACAAAAATCAAGGTATATAGATATATAACTATATATAAAATTTAAACATCTATAAAAGAGTTTTCTAAAGCCAGAATATAAACAATTATCTCAGAGTCAGATGATAGGCCTATAAATTTATTGCTTTATAAAAGATCAGAGTGAATGCTAATTTAGAACAATTGTTTATAACACAGATATAGAAGAACCCTCAGAAAGCTATACCCCTCCGGGTACACCTCCAAATATTAACAACGAGAACAACAGAAGAGAAGAGATGGATCAGATGAAAAACAGAATGGAAGATCTGGAGGGAAAGTTTGTTCAACTACTCGAGCGCCTGGGCAAACAAGCTGAATGCATCAACGCACAGACCACCAACATCAATATGTTGTACAACACAACTGAGAAATTGGAGAAGACAGTTGAAGGTATCTCAACGCAGCTGAGAAAACTTACTTCAGAGGTAAATAATCACCCTGCAAACTCTACACTAAACGATGTAAATGAAACTAACACACAACACAGACACAGACTATCACAACTCACTGAAGAAGTAACCGTGATAGGAGAATTAAGTAAAACATGCAAAGAAATCAGACGCTCGTTAAACACTTCCGGGAGTAACTCAAAAACGATAATTAAAAGAAATTACAAATTAACAAAACAGATCCCACTTAACATCTGGCTAGACAACCTACACACCGAATTAAAATCAAACGAACTATTAGACGTAATCGATGAGTCCCTACGCTCAGAAGTTCTTGAAACAGAAGACGAACTGAATAAAAGAAAAGAATTAGCTAGAGAAATAATAATCAGCAGAGTAGACACATACTATCATTCTAAGATTTTGCAAATGAAAGACCCAAAAGAAATAATCAATAAAATCAAAGACTTCAGACGAGCCGAATCAAATATAACTGATTCTTCTGTTAGAGAGAAATTGTATCGCTTGAAAATGTCTAATAAGGAATCAGTAAACGAATTTTGTGATCGATTTGACTCGATCATCAGAGAATTTGAGACTTGCGAAACAAAAGCACCTCTGACGGAAGAAGAGAAAAGAGCGGCATTTCTAAAAGCCATATCGAGTAATTATAAAGAAATCCGATCAACTAACATGGTTACACTAAAATCCACTAAATCGGAAATGACAATCGATGAAATGAAAACTTTTATACTACAGCTTGAATCAGACAGACGCAATTCAGATGTTAAACCTTCAGACGATGGAAAGTCTAAGATTGGGGCATATCAAACGACCACCGTAGAGAAGTGCTTCAGATGCAACAAGGTGGGACATAAAGCGGCCATGTGTCCTCTCAAGGAGTACAACGCATGGTACTGCTTCTACTGCCAAGCAGTAGCAAATCATAAAGGAGACGGGTGTCCAAACAAAGACAATCCCAAAGATGGGTATGTAAAATCTTATACATTCAACAACACAAACACACAACATAAACAAAACAACAACTTCAGAGGTAGAGGTAGAGGTAATAGAGGCAGGGGTGGTTATAACAATAATATCAGAGGCAGGGGAAACAATAAGAGAGGTGTTTCGAAAAGAAACGTAAATATACAAACACCAGGAAGGAACCAGAAGCAAGGAGAAAAATTCAAAGCGATGCTAGCAGGTAACAATACACATATATCTAATAAAACACCGACTAAACTAGTACTTATTGCGGACTCTGGTGCAACAGAGCATATAGTAAATAAAAGCATAATTTTAAGTAACTTCAGAAAAAGCTCAGGCGAATATATCAGAAGCGCAAACAAAAATAAGTCAGCAAACATTTCTATAGATGGTAAAGGAGATTTAATTGTAAAATCAAAATCAGATGAAAACAACAAAATAATTTTGACAAACGTAATTGCGGCTGAAAACATTTCAGACAATCTGATTTCTCTCAGACGCTTTGCAGACGTAGGTTTGAGTATTTATCTGGATAATGAAATACTTAAAATATATGATAAAAATTCAAACGAAGAGTATCTGACCGGGACTTATGAAAAGCCAAATTGGATAATATCTTTAAGCGTAGTAAAACAAGATCAGTCAGATGAACAACAAGAAATCTATGATAAATATTCGTGCACGGCTAACATAGTGTCAGTAGACGAGTTCTTGCAACAATCTCAAGCAGACATTATGGATTTTGAAAATCAAACTGAATCAGAAGTAAATAGTGATTCAGAAACTCCTCAGATGAGTCCTGCTGAGATTGGGAGGCAAAAAAAGCAAGAACAAAATAGAGAAGAAAGAAGTTCATCAAACCAGAAAGAAGTCTGTGATACAAATCTAGATGAAGATATCCTGAACAGGAAAATCCTCAACTTAGACGATTATTCAGATGAGATGCTAAAATACCTACAGAAAAATATGGACAACAACTCGAACGAGCAAGAGAAAAAGCTAAGTGAAGGTATGCTCTGGCATATCAAACTAGGACATGCTTCCTTACAATATTTAAAATTGTTACAAAAATCAGAAGAAAAACTCAAGAAGATAAAATTTGACAAGTCCGTTTCAGATTGTGAAATATGTATATTAGCAAAAATGGAAAATCTACCTTTCTCAGAAGTCAGAGTCAGACCTACAAGACCTTTAGAAAGAATACATACAGACACAATGGGACCAATCAAGCCAGTGTCGTATCCAGGCGAAAATAAATTCATCATAGTATTTATAGATGATCACACAAGATTTGCCAAAGCATATTCTATAAAACACAAAAGCGAAGCAGGAGATTGTTTAGAAAAGTTTCTAATAACCACAAGAAACTTACTGAGTAAAGAGGAAAAAGTATGCTTTATCAGAACAGACAATGGCACCGAATTTACTGGAGGAAAATTCTCAGAGATCATGAAAAAAGAAAAGATTGAAGGAGAGTTTGCACCTCCCTACACACCACAACATAATGGGACTGCTGAAAGGTTCAACAAAACCATACAGTGGAAAATCAGAGCACTCATGATAGATTCTGGTCTACCAAAGAGCATGTGGATACTCGCTTTGGAAGCGGCTATACATATCTACAACAGAACTCCACACAAAGGGATTGACTCAGAGATACCAATCAAGAAAATGGTTCCTGAGGGAAACATCCATCTAGACAAAATCAGACGTTTTGGATGTCTGGCCTATGCCAAGATACCTAATACAGAAAGCAAGTTCTCAGAAAGAGCAATCCGTACAATCATGGTAGGATACTCCCAAACTGGTTATGTTCTGTGGCATCCAGAATCTAAGAGATTCATTAAATCAAGACATGTAAGATTCAACGAAAAACTGGTTTATAAGGATGTATATAAATCAAACTTAAAAGAAAAATCAGAGATGCTAGAAATTACAACAGAAGCAGAAAAACAACCAGGAGTACCAGAAAACGTATCATCAGAGAAAGAGAAAATTCAGAAGAGAAAAACAGATGACAAAAACTCAGAAGTTTCAAAAACAAATAAACAAGAACCAGAAAAACGACCACGTCTAGAAAGAAAAGCCAAGACTAACAGACGAACTTGGACACACCTCAGAGAAGCAGTAGTCGAAACAGATAATACAAACTATGAATTGCTACCAGTATTCACTTCGACCGGAGAAATGAGTGATACACTCTCAGAAGAAGACGAACTCGGACACATCTTTATAGCACGAACGAATAGAGACCCTATCAGCTATAAAGAAGCTATCGAATCAGAAGACAGACATAAATGGTTAGAAGCTGTAAAACTAGAGTTGAAATCTATGGAAGAAAACAATGTCTGGACGTTAGTAGACAGACCCTCTTTAGATAAAGAAGGCAAAAAGATACATACTATAGATTCCAAGTGGGTGTTCAAAAAGAAAACATCAGAAGACGGTCAAACAACGTACAAAGGAAGATTAGTTATCAGAGGATTCAAAGATCGAAAAGAATATGAACTTAGAGAAACGTACGCACAGGTTTCTAGATTGCCCATAGTCAGAGCGACATTCGCAATCATCAACAAGTTCAATCTAACTGCTTATCAGATGGATGTCAAGACAGCCTTTCTAAATGGAACGCTAGACGACGACATATTTATGGAGATACCAGACGGTCTTGAAGTCGACCCAAACATTAAAGGAAGAAAAGTATGCAAACTCCAAAAATCCTTATACGGTCTGAGAATAAGTCCCAAACGTTGGAACAAGCGTTTTTCAGAAGTAGCTTTGGAACTTGGACTGGAAAAGGACATAAATGAACCATGCTTATTCACATGGAGACTGCAAAATCAGATGGTAATGTTATTGCTGTATGTAGACGACATCATACCAGCAGGCAACAATCAGAAGAAACTAAAAGAAATAAAAGAAAAGCTATGCTCTACCTTTCAGATGAAAGACTTAGGAGAACCTAAAGTATTTTTAGGAATGAAAATTACAAGAGACAGAGGCCAGAAGACTCTAAGCCTATCTCAATCACAGTATATAGAGAAGTGTTTAGAACGTTTCAATATGCAAACGAGCAAGCCTCAGAAAACGCCAATGGTTACTAGACAAGTCCGGAATAGAGAACTCAAAATGTCAGAAGAAATCCAAGCGACAACTCAAGCACCTTACAGAGAAGCAATTGGAAGCTTACTCTACTTAGCGGGTGCCACTAGACCTGACATTGCATTCGCAGTGAACTTCTTATCCAGAAGACAACTGTCACCAACTGAAAGTGACTGGAAAGACGTAAAAAGAATCTTTAGATATCTCAGAGGAACATCAGAAATAGGCTTAACATTCAGAGCAAAAGAAGACAGCATGCAAGCAATGACAGATGCCAGTTTTAGAGATTGTGAAGACTCATCCTCAATTGGAGGATATGTAATCAAACTTTATGGAGACACTATTATGTGGAGAAGCTATAAACAAATCTATTTCTCACTGTCTACATGCCAAGCTGAGTACTTAGCCATGAGCAATGCTTGTCAAGAAATAATTTCTTTAGACAAAGCTATCAGAGATACTACGGGAAAAACTCTGTACCCCGTCACTCTATGGTGCGACAATAAATCTGCAGGGGATTGCACTCATATGGAAGGAAATCACAAGTTGAAAAACTTTGATGAGGACCTAGAAATAATTCAGAAAAGGTTGCAAGATAGAGAAAAGACAGGAAGCAAAAGTCATATGGCAAACACGCATGGAGATTATATAAAACAATGTGTATCAGAAGGAAAAATTAAAGTCAAGTGGATATCTACCACAGAAAATATCGCAGACATAATGACGAAACCTCTACCCAATGAAACTCATAAATACCTCAGAGATAAAATTGTGAACTCGGAAATTCACACTTAATCTTAAACTCAGAATTTTCATATATCAGATGAATAAGAATTTTAAATTATGTTTCAGATACAGAAAACCACGAAAGGAATAATTCAGACGAGTAAACGTATAAATAATTCAGATGAGGAAATACACATATCAGAAGTATTAAAATTAAGCGTCCCGAAGGGAGGGAGTGTTGGCGAGACTTCGTGCCGCTATGATCAGCCATGTCCCACAGACACCATAATAGTTCCACCTCTTGCTCTACGGCGCTACTATTACACTTGCTGTGAGCGCGCGTGCTACCGCGCGCTATCACTTGACCGTTCGCCTTCGAGACAGCAACAGCTCCCGCTGATCATTACTGTGTGCTTGTGCTGAATAAAACTAAGTTAAATTAAAAACAAGTGTTTTTGTGCTTTTACGTCATCCCCTTCATCTCCAAGGAGCTTAACTCCAACAGCAAGAGCATATCGGTGACTGAGTGGAAGAGCGGTCAATCTTGACTGACTCTTTGAGAACGGCCTATCTCGGCTGCGGCTTTAAGAACGGTCTATCCCGACGAAGGCTTTAAGAATAAATAGGCTAGTTCGTTGTAGGATTCAAAAACGCTATTTCGGCACGAGCTTATATGACTTTTCTATGTCATTTATATCCCAGATACGATTAATTTTCTGAAATTTTGTTATATTAAAATAGAAAAGTCTTGAATATGAGCTCGCTCCGAGGTAGTCCGTTTTTTAATTATCCGCTAAGATATCCCGTTGTTTAATCTGCAGTCAAGATAGGCTGTCGTTTAATCCGCCGTCAAAATAGATCGTTCTTCTACTCAGATATCGGTATGTGAAACGGCTTGCAAGCACTAAATCGGTATGTGAAAGTGAGATTATGTTTGTGTGTATGTGAGAGAACTTGTGCGAATGTGTGAGTGTGCGTGTCAGTATGTGGGAATTCGTGGACTGGTGAATGTGTGCGAATGCATGTGCAGTTGAACGTCATAATGATTGATTTAATGCATGATTCATTTAAATATATAATTAGAACTCGTTAAAACACTGGCTTACTCCAAGATCTCCAATAGCACAGCACTACAGCTAACTCTGCTTCTGCATAGAATTTTCGACGTCCTCTGCTAGTTGCAGATGATTCGATAGTAAACTGACAAAATATTATCATCGTTTCGAAGGCGACTTGCAGGCATTATTTGATTGTCGACTACACAACGGCGGTTCCTAATATGAAGACTAGCAAAACTCAATAGTCCTATTTAAATTTGACATTTTTAAAGCAACGGTGAAAAATTAATTCATCCAAGGCCTGATAACTTGAGGTATAATTGGTATACTTAATTTTATCATATATGGAACAAAAAATGAATTTACTCTTGCGATCTAAAATGGCGATTTAAAATAGGCCTTTCTTGAATTGTGTCAGTCTTCGTATTAGGAAACGATGATGTATAGATAATTAAATAATGCCGGCAAGTCGCCTTTGAAACGATAATCTTTTTTTACAGTTTCCTATCAAATCATTTTCAACCTGCAGAGAACGTCAAAGACTTCTTTGTAGGAACCATCGATAAAATCTTACGACAAACGGCGCTGAGACAACAATTGAAGAAAACAATTCGAGTAGGAATAGCGGTATAAGTGTCGAAAGTTGCACATGCTGGCACGACGAGGTAAGCGCATGAGCGTAGCGAGCGAGCTTATGTCGTGCTAGAATAGTACGTTACGATACTAGTGTCATAAGTCGTACTTTACCGCACGACGTGTATAAGCACCCGAGCATAGCGAGTTCGTTGCAATGAAGAACGACTTATGACGTGTGTATTGTACATTATTTTATAGCACTAACTAGCATAAACCCGCTGTCACACCGTTGCAATGGCAGTTCATTTTTGCACTGTGCGGTTAGCATCCGAGCCTCGCTACGTGGATTTATGCTAGTCAGTGCTATAAAATAATGTACGATACACGTTTTTCACTTGCTGAGATTGGCCGTTTTATAAGTAGATCCACGATTGACCATTTATACATTACGGCCGCCGAGATATACCGTTATTCCTCTCAAGCATCTATATATTTTATAGGACTGCGTAGAATAAATCCGCACTTATATCACGCTTATCCGTGGAATAAGTAGCCTTTTTTTGCACCGTGATAATCACAGTCACTACGCTCGTGCGCTAACTTCAGGCTGCAAAAAATGGACTACTTATTCCACGGATAAGCCTGACAGAGCATTTATTCTAGTCAGTGCTATAAAATATCGTACGATACACGTGGAATAAGTCGCTTATACACACAGTGCCGTAATGTGCGACTTATTCCACTAGTATCGTAATGTACTAATTACGGTACTATATTGATAATTGCTGCATTTACACGTAAGCAATAACAAATGCTCCGTTGTCACACACTTTTTTTCATACTTTTATTTTTTTACAATTTTTCTCCCTATACTCGACCTTACAGTACTACTTCACCACGTCAATACAAAAACTACTATTCAACAACTCGGACAATACCAATTTTCTGAAGATAAATTCAATTCCGCCATTGTAGTGGTGTTGATATTCACACAAGAATAGTGGAACCATAATAAGCAAGAATCGCATCCCACGCTTTCATCTTCATTACTAATGATTTTTCTGCATTTTCCGCAATGAAAAATATATGCCTTCTTTTTAATCGCAATGCGAGTTTGAAGATCTTGAAATGCTTTCTTTTTCATAAAACTCTTCACAAGGTTTAGATCTACTGCATCTTCCATAAATGAGTCTGATATAACTTGAATATTCTTAACATCATCTACGTCAATAAATTTTCTACTGGAAATCACATCTCTCAAAAAATTATTATCTGAAAACAGCCATTTTAAAATAGTCAAGCTTTTATCTTGCAGTGATCGTTTTACAAAATCTTTTTCTTGTTCAACATTGTCCAAATTATCTTGAAAGTAAACCAATTCTTCCTTTATGGGTATAATTTATAACTTATAATGTGCAAATAGTGGAGGCGACAAACATACAAGCTATTTTAGTAGCCTATTTTATTTGCGAACGTAGACAATATTTTACTATGCCCGGCAACTATAGTTAATTGTGTTTCGACAGACTGAGTGGCAAAACACCCTATTTCGGCGGTGCTTATAGAACACCCTATCTCAAAAGAGATTTTAGTTTTTTTGCGTTGCCACTACTAAATTTGAGAAAAAAATAATACACTACAATACAAGTGGCGTAAGTGACACTTTTTGGCGCGGCGAGTTAAGCGCCCGAGCGTAGCGAGGTTAATGATAAGCGCAGTGCCGGAAAAGACTACTTATGCAACGGATAAACGTGTCTTAAACGCGAATTTAAGCCACGCAGTGCTATAAATCTCCTTTGTGATAGGGCGTTATTTAAGCGCCGCCGATAAAGGGCGTTCTTGAAGCAGTGGCCGAGATAGGACGTTATGCTACTCAGCCGTCGGTTTAATCCCTGATTCCAGGGTCAAAAACATTGTAATAAACACAATATTTTACGCCTGGATATGACGTAAATATTCGAAAAGTGTATCGATGCCTGGGTGGAACAAGGGGCCATCGCAATTTTACATTACAGTATTTATACAGACATTCCTTGTAACGTTGCCGTGCTGAAAAATTGCTCTATGCTGATACTACGAAATTTCAAAACGAACAGTCTCGTCTGAGATAGCGTATTTTTTTAGAGCTGTTGAGATATCACGTTCTTGAAACTGATATCGAGTTAGCGTCTTTTGGAAGCAATCGCTGAGAAAGCGTCTTATTCCGCCCAGGCGTCGGTATGTAGTGTACAATATTTTTAACAAGAACAAAAGCACATTGATGATTTTAAAGCCCTGGCAGATATCATGCAAAGTCAATTCCGAATTTCTTTGAATAGCTTGATATTGCTTATTCAAATAGCTTTTTACCAAAGAAAAACTACTCTTGGGACATTTAGCTCCCAACGCTTCTTCCATCAAAGAGGTGAGAAACTGTTTACAAAAATTTTATTCATCCGATCTAATATTATGTATTACGTCAAATAATTTTAGCTTATTTAAAATTTCCTCCTTTTGATGATTTAGTAAAAGCATTTGATTTGGGTCACGCTTGCATTTCCTGATAATCGAAAGTTGAAATTATTCTTCTTATAGCAAATTACATTTTATAACGAGAGCTATTATAAATTTCATAATATATTTAGTTTAATATGAAAATAATAATGAAATAGTTATTGTAACGTAAAATTCATAAAACACAAACTCACTCAATGTGATCAACTATTTCCTCGTTATGAACTTTTATAAAATCCTTTAACTGCGTGATTTCTTGCGATGACGGGGAGCACAAGAAAACGTCATGATACATGAATCGCATAGTTTCATAGGAAAAATTCTCGTACGATTCTTGATTTAGTAAAACTCGAATTAAACATGCGTATTGTTTTGGATCGTCAAAAAAACGATATGTAACCGATTTCTTCGGCATTTCTGCAGTAATCTGTTCAAAAATATTTTAGAATGATGAATCAAGTATCAGAAAAGCTGCTATTACAAATCTTGTTGCTTGAGATGTAAAAGGTTATGTAGCGAAAGCGACATATTACATGTACAACGTTACATTTGTTTTCAATAACATATGTAAACGTTCCGACAATCGAATACTTGTAATAAATATATGCAATATGCATACCTGTGTGTGAAAATGAACGTATGTATGTGGGTCAAATTGCAAGTACCCTTCTGATTGATACTAAAAATTCGCGGAATTAGCGATAATTTTTGGAAGACTGAAATATGCTAGTCTTCTTAGGCGAGTGACCATATCTGAATAATTAATATAAAAAATTAGCATATTTCATATCTTGTCAGCACTACGTAGCAAAAGTCCGCATTTACGTCACGCCTGTCCGCTTATACGATCGGGCGATATTGCACGGTGCTGGTATCATCTATAAGCGTGACATGGCTGATTTATGCAGTCAGTGCTATAAAATAATGTACGATACATGTGACATAAGTCGTTCTACATGGCACTCGCTATACTAGGGCACTTATACCTGCCGTGCTGTACACACTCTTCTGCACATCGGGACATCGGAATTGTGAAAAGATCTAAACACTTCACAGTACACAGTTCTTACACTATATTAGTTTACAAAACTGTGAAACTCGGTGACCGACTATTTAAAAATAAGAAATCTTTTATAGTCGTAGCGCCGGGAGTGTGAAATATGGTAGTCTTCGCGGCGAAAGTGGCAAAAACCTGAAATGTACTTGTCTTTGCGGCAATTTTTGAACCAACATAACCGAGAAGCAGTCTTAAGTCGACAATGATGGAGTTTGAAAAGAGCGCTCCAAACTTTTTGGTGTCTAAGTGTCCTTTTTTTTCACTATTAGCTCTCTGGAATGTATTCCCAACCCCCTAGTCACTATTGCATTAATTATACACAAAAACTTCACCAATAGCCTTATTAGCGCGCATAACCTTTCTGAACCTTAGCGCTTTACAATTCACGTATTGTACTGTATAAAAACCAAGCAACTGTAACGTCGCCGTCTTTTTCTAAAACAAAAAATTTTTTCTCGGAAAATAATATCAAAAGCCAAACTAACGACGCGATACGCTGTGCGTACATTAGATTGTATATGCACGAACATCCGTCTGTCTATAAAAAAGGTTCACACACTAAAAATAATCTCTCCGTGATATACCTACAAGTTTCTGGGTTTTCGGCTTTTTCGTTCCCAGAGGCCTTTTTCTTAGTAAACAAGATAATATACCAAGTGTAATCTTAAGTGTCGCCGTTTCCCTTCGGAGACGTGCCTCTCGAAATGTCACTGGGTATAAAATTTTCCTTAAAACTATAGGCTAATAGGGCCAGCTGCAAACTATAAAATTCTAGATATCACCCTGCTTGTCCCCAGTTTTACGACTCAAAGCGTTGGGAAAATTCGGGCGGAGCGGAAATCTGGCGATATTATCTGTTTACAGTCGCGCACGTGCATTTAAAATCTGTATTTTTCCGTCTTGTCCCCTCATGTAAATCTTGAAACCACTCTACCCCCTGCTGTTATATAACCGAAAATAGATTTTTCCACTGCATATCTTTCTTAGTTTTACAAACAAATAGTTGCTTAATTATTAAGAATTATTATAAACATTTTATTATTAAGTTAATCAATATTTTCTTAGATTTTAATTTACATTAAGACCGTGCACTTTTATTTCAAATCCAGTAAAAATAAAATTTACAATAAACATTAGTTAACAATAAATTTGAGATTTTCCATAAAAACAAAGAAAATATCACTATTCCATACAGAATCATCAACAAATATCAGAACCCTAAGTGCAATAAATAAATTATAATTATTTAGTTAAATAAATAAATAATGTTAAGTATTAGCTTACTCATATATATACATAGTTACACCAAAAACCCTAGTTAAGTTTATACTACTAAAGCCACAAAACAATAATAAAAGATTATTAATTGTTCAAATATTCAGTTAATTATAAATAAATAATACAATAATGTTAAATGCAGGAAAACTAAACCACCGAAAACGCATCAAAACACTCCATCATTTTTATAGTAATTATTACTTTAATTATTATTATTGTTATTAAGTTAATCGCAACTATTTGTTAGTATTTTTATTGTAAATTATTTCTAAGTTAGTAGTTAAGTTGCGTATAACGGACTGAGCATTGCCATAGGTTTTTATTCATATTCATCAACGATTATTTAACAATTTATCTTGTACAAAGAAGGGGAGGTGCGGGTAAAACGGCGCACAGTCAAATACAATTTCCTCTTAAATTTATATATAGCACAAAAAGGTTTGCATTTAGGAATGTTGTAGTTAATATTTATACAAGATTGTTCTAACAGCATTTTTCTAAAAATTAAATATTAAACAAATAACTTAATTACACCATTTATAATTTCTTACTTAGAGTTATATTTTGAATCTAAACATTTTAGTGAATCAGGTTAATAGTCAAACATCTTGACTAATCATAACAAATAATTCATGAATATTATATTTTGAACAATCTTTTATGAACATTTATTCTTTTTTATCTGTAAATGGTACAAGCGTTGCCATCTGTCTCGGGGACGGAGAACCTATCTTGGCCTCTCCCCCGGAAAATTTAGTTAGAGTAGGGGGTCTCCAGACCCAAGCGTAGGAGGAGCCCTCGAGGAAACACTCTCCCTATTGGAAAATCCCCGAAAATCTTTCGAGGAGGGAAAATAGAGGGATGGGCCTAAGGCTATGAGTGTCCTCGAGTTGCAACTCAAAATCACTCCGGTCCCGAGCTCCAAACAGTTCGGAAGTTTACGCGCTTAGTCCGCTCTATACATTTCAAATTTTACGCGCTTAGTCCGCTCTATACATTTCAAATTTTACGCGCTTAGTCCGCTCTATACATTTCAAGTTTTCGAGCTTAGTCCGCTCTATATATTTAAACTTGTAGGCACTTAGTTTGTTGTCTTGTAATTATTAAAAATTAATATTTAAAGTGAGTTAATACTCTCTCTCTCTCTTCTTTTTTTGCATCTACCACTGAGTAGATTAGAATCATTTCTAACGCTAAGAAGTAGGAGTCAAGTGCCGGTTGACGTAAATAATCTTGTTTTAGAGTTGCGACAATTAAAATAATAGTATATTATTTATACTGAGGTCCAGAATTTTTAAGTTCTGTATACCTCATTGTATAAATAATTATACTCAAACAACCCGGTTAAATAAATTTTTTTTTTTGTTTTGTTGTCAAATTTTCATGATAACTTATTCTTTTGTCAAGTTAGAAACATATATAGTTATCTTTTCCGTTTTTTTTTTCTTACATAAGTTCATAACTACTCTCCCTGGCTATTTTCGGAAACGTTAGGCCAAAAACGAGTAGGATTCTCCTTTTTCTAATAGTCTTACGGAAAAGACAAAAGGAAAAGGCAACGAAAGGGTTTTATCACCAAAAGATAAAACCCCGACGTAACACAACCCGTAGCTCTACCATTTAGCAGCTTGACCTAAAAGCTCGAGCAATAAGCTATTCGATATAAGGCATTGGAACCTCGGAAAAATATTGTACATACATCCTTGCAGGCCCTAACAGGCCCTCGAAAGCGTGACTTAAGCTTGCAGCGCTGAAAAGGATCGAATAATTTTTTAAGTGTGTCAGCAAATACGTAAGGCAAAAAAATCGTGCGATGGCCGTAAAAGTCTTCTTTGATACAAATACGCAAAACTTAATTCTACACAAGTATGACGTTTTCCACCTGAGCGAAGCAGGGTGACAATCACACGAGTGTAAAATTAAATAATGCACGCATCTCGAACGTTATTTTTCGATATAGGTGGCATAAAATGTGATTGATCGTACGCAGAGCGTGCGCAAAATCGCTCTGACGCACACTGTATTGAAATTACGTATTTAATTTCAAAAGTGACTTTTAATTTTTATCTCTCAATGAATCGCGATGCGAACGTAGAAGATGCTTCTTCATTTATAGTTTGCGGAGACTGCCAGTGATTGTCTCCTCATTATATAAAATAAAATACGTCGATCGTTCGATGACCGTCAACTTCAGAGTAATCCTGCCATGTGTTATGCCGGAAAATTGCAACGAATGCAAAACGCTAACCATCAAGGATATCAAGACAGACACAGACTGTTATCAGACACAATGGCTTATACTCGATTAGAGCGGATGCGAATGTTGGAAATTTTGATTGAAGCCGGTTTTAATGCCACAGAAGCAAGAAGGCGATTCCGAAGGATATATCCTCGTCTGCCATTACCAACCGAAGCTACATTTTACAGGTATGTTTAACGAAAATTATGTGGCAAACTTTCTAAAAAATTGTTAAGATTTTTTCGTATACGTTTATTCGCGTGCGCTGCATAGGATATTCACAATCGGCGTAAAAGAATATAGTCTGTCTTGCAACGGACACCTCGAACGCGTAAAAATAAATAGTGTGCGCGAAAATATTCCCAGAGAATCTGAAAGTTTTTCTCGTTGGCACGATGGTTTTTTGCATAAACGAGCCTGTTGTCGGCGACAGCGGCGGCCGAATCCAAATACGCGATACAAAAAATAGCGAAGTTTTGCGCCCGCTAGGAATACTCACAGATTTTCCGGAAATTTTTTAGCATTCAAGGTGTTACTTTCGCGACAGACTCAACCATTTAATCGTTTGCGCCGATTATAAGATTCCTACGAGCGCTATGCAATAATTTTTCCATCTTTTAAAAAACCTATAGATTTACAAAGCAGCTTTTTGTGTAACTATATCTTCACGTTCAATATTCTGTTTAGGCTCGGACAAACTTATCGCCAATATGGAGATGTGGACAGGCCTAGAGCTCCTCGAGTACAACCAGTACAAGATCATCTCACGAACGTGGTACGAGAGAGGTTTCAGGGACGACGGGGCATTCAGAGTGCTCGCAGGGCCGTCATAGAATTAGGTAATGAAAAATTTGATAACCTTACAATTATTTATTATCCTTGCGTCTACAATAAAACTTAATTTTTAACAGGTTGTAACCGAGAGACACTGCGTCTAGTTTTAAAGAAAGAACTGTTGATGCGACCTTATCACGCGCAATATCATCAAGAGCTTGAACCCCAAGATGCGCCACAACGCCTCCGATTCGCCCGATGATGACACTCGGGATTCTTGCGGATGAAAATTTTCCAGCCAGGAATTTGTTTACGGATGAGACCATGTTCACAAACAAGTGAACTATTAACCGTCAGAATACGAGATACTGGGCTGCTGAAAATCCTTGTTGTAAAATTGACCAACCTTCTCGCGGATTCAAGATCAATGTGTGTTTCAGGCGTTTATTCAGGCAACGATTAATCTCCCTTAGAACCGAGCATCCATGGTCACCACGCTCGCCCGATTTGACGCCTCTGGATTTTTTTGTTTGGCCATATGCCAAAGAGCACGTTTACGCCGCTTGGCGAGACGCTCTCGACATTCGCGGCTGCAAACCTTTGCGGGATTTGGTTAGAGAGAGCGAAATCCGGAAGCTCTGTAGCCGCAGCCACCGGAAAAAATAGTTCTCCGCGCCACCCCCGCAGTTCGGCCACAGCATGAGTTTAGCTGGCCCTCGCTGATTCACGCTAGAGAGAGAGAAAACTGTAAGCTGTGATCTGGGAACCGCCGGAAGAAAAAATTCAATGTGCCGCCCACGCAATTCGCCCTCGGCATGGGTATAGCTGGCAAGACTCTATGGTTCTTAGCTGCTTCAAACCATTGCCATCGTCCGCTAGAGTGAGATAAATCTCAAAGCTCTAAACCCGGAGCCGCTGGATAAAAAATTTCTCCGCGCTGCCCACGCAACAGAATCACAAAATTGCGACCGTCTTGTGTAAAGTCTTAAAAGACAATCTTTACCTGCGCACTTTTTTACATGAAAAGAATGATATAGACCTACGCTCAATTTCCGACACAGCCAATAAAAGAAAATTCTTTGCCACCCTCGCAATACAGGCACAAGCATCTGAACTGTTTTATGTAATTAGGTACTGATAGAGTATTGCGGCCGAACGTCACGTACGCGAGAATTTCGCTTGTATGAGAGAAAGGATTTGTCCCGTATTTTTCACAGGCGGGCTAAAAAGTTTTTCTTACCGCCCACACAATAGGTTCAGACAAAACCTTTTACACTCCTACGTGCATTATAAATTTGGAGATGTGTATGGCTGAGAGACGATAACCGCGCAGTTTGTTGCCTGAAAAAAGAGAAAAATTTGGTTCTTTATCAGACAGGGGCGGCCGTGAAAATCGTTATCGCCACCCAGGCTATTCACATCGGAGCCCAAGCCTGATTGGCGGAATGTCGTAAAGCTGTCTTTTAGCTTCACCAGCATGTCCTTATTATGGAGCTGCACTCATAGTCGATGTACGCGTTGCGCGCAGTTTACCGCGAATTAAGTGCGGTGCAGAATCAAGACTGTATTAAAGAGCTAAAAGTAGTCTGAACGCTCGACAGCAGCTCGGAATTGTTATCGCATGTTTATTAAGCAGCCCGCGAGCGCAGTCGTGCTCAAAATCACGGAATCATTTCCAAACAGAGCGTGTATCGCCATCTGTGGATGAATCATGTAACCTCAACGTTACTAGGATCACTCGACTTTCTTTTGTTGCTCTTCGGAACAAAAATTGGGACTTCCGCGAAATCGATACATTTTTTTATTGCATCATCGGATCATTATTTGCTCGAGTCGAGAATCGTTGCACAAACGACTTTTCCAAGCTAAATCGGACCTAAGCTACAAGATTACCGAGGTTCTATCACGCAAAACTTATTATTTTCGAAAATAAATTTTGTATTTTTTTTATTTTGGAACTTATACAAAAATTAGTGCCTTTATCGGATTTAGCGCCACCGACAAACCATAGTAGGCTTTGTCTGATTATATTTGATCGACTTAGTTTGGAATTATAATGATCGAAGTTGCATTCATTCCAAATTGTCACTCGGTATAAATGAAAGCTACGAAAAGGGCGAGATAGATATTGTAAAAGTTGACTCGAAATGTAATTTAGCAGACATCTTCAGAAAGAATCTGGATAAAACAAAGTTCCTAAACAATAGAAAAGGTTTAAGTTTAACCTAAAGCGTTTATATATATAATAGTTCAGAGTAATAATTGCCAAGTTCAGCTGTAAAACAGTCATAATACTTAAAACGGTACTCGTCGCACCATCTGACTATACCGCACTGTAATACATACTTTCCCTTGCCTGTAAGAATCTGAGTAGAGCGGATGTACTGCCGACTAGGCTCTCAAGCCTTCCAATATATCAATATTTAAACCTCAAAATCATTATTATTTAATCCATGCATCCTTTCCAACAGTTAGATATAAAAGGGGCTAAGTATATCTGCTCTATTGATTGAACAAATTTGAGCTTTTTTCAGCAATACATCAACAAACTGGTTTGGTACCTAAGATTTTAATTTGTATTAATATTAACTGTATGCATCTACTTACTAATCATCTTTAAAGTCAATTTGTGCAAATCCAAGTTTGAACGAAAAGTCATATATTTCACTTTTTCCATGTCAATTAATAAATCACGATTTTCACAATTAAAATTAATCTTGAACATGAAAAACAATTTTTTGAATTTATTTTCTCATCATTATCTTGTTCTCGTCAAAATTTTTTTTTTTCTTCCTTAAAGAGTTATCGGCTCGAAGCCATGTACTCTATAACTTATACAATAAATCTTGATGAAGTTATGTTAAATCAACTGATATAATAATAAATTTATATTTGAACTCCGGATATAACCTCTAATAAGTCTAGTCTAATAGCATCTAAAATACTTCTGATATTCTAAGTGATTTTCTGAAAGGAAAGGAATATTATACATATATACATACTGTTATGACAATTATCTAGTTAGAAAGAATTAAACTACTATTTTACTCAATAAAATAAAAAAGACTATTCTAAGAATAGTATTAATATTCTCTTTATTAAATATAACACATATATCGTCCCCAACTCTAATACCTCTTTTGTTAAGAAAATATACTAGTGATTCCCTGTAATTAGCGAAGAGAGGGCAGAACCAGATCAAATGTTCTATAGTCTGAACTCTTTCACATTCACAGAGATTGTTATTTGCAATATTTTTCCTAAACAGATGATTATTTGTTCTAACGTGATTACTCTTAATTCTGTTGATAATTGCTGTTCTCTTTCTATCCAAGATGTGGATATTAAACCAAGCTCTAGTGGAAGATTGATCATTATTGTCAATATATTTAATTCCCTTTCTCCCCCTTTCAAAATCATATTCACATATGTATTTTTGCATTTCTGTATTTGAGTTACTATTAATATCCGGGAATATTTCTCTGTAATATATAAGCATATTATCAATATAGTGTTTATTAATTGACTCTTTAGCATATCTGTCTACCAACTCATTCCCTAAAATTCCAATGTGACTAGGTATCCACACAAAGTGGATCACATTGCCACGATTATACAATTCATTAATATGAGATAAAATTTCTCCCACACTAGGATGAATGTCTGAACGCAAACCTTTACATTTAAGATTCTGCAAAACGCTAAGTGAATCAGAGCATACAATAATACAGGAATTAGAGAACTTTAAACAATAATCAAGAGCTTTACTTATTGCATAAGCCTCAGCAGAGAAAATGTTAGAAGAGTTATGTAACTTAAATTTATCTAAATGTTTATCTATATCCACATAATAGGCACAACCCGTACCATACTCATTCTTAGAACCATCAGTATAAATAACCACCTTATTCAACCCATCATTTTGAGTAGCTAATCTATCTAATTCACTATTTAGTTCGACATTAGGATTGTCACTAAATTTGACTTTATAACCTGTATCTAGATCAATATTATTCAATGAAAACAATGCCCTGTAAGGAATTTCATAACATACAGGTTTATTATTTCTACTTAAACTCTGTAAATTATTACCAACCTCCACCCAACATTGGTATAAAAAGGATTCTTTTAGATATTTAAGTTTATGTTTGCCCCTTTCAATCATTTCATGAAAAATGGTAATCTTAGGAACAATCATACTACATCTCAACGACATTTGTCTGCATAAGAATTTCTGAGTTAAATTTTTACATCTAATATGTAATGTATGAATACTACTTAAATGATGTAGGACATTAATGGGTGTAGTCTTTATACAACCCAGAGAAACTCTTAAGGCACCATTTTGTAACCTATCTAATCTTCTGAGGTCTCTTTTATACCCATCTCTATATAGAAATCCTCCCCAATCCAAACAGGGTCGAATAAATTGTTTATAAATATTAATAGCAGAGGCCGAGTGAGCCCCTCTATTAAATTTAGTAACATAATTAAGAATTCCTAACAATTTCTTACATTTGTTAACAATATATTCAATATGCAGAGACCATTTGAGATCTGAATCCCATATTACCCCCAAATATTTAAAATGTGAACAATTATTCAAAATCAAATTATCAAACTGTACAAAATGAGAACCCGCAGGAATTCTTTTGGAGTTTTTGGAAAAAATAACAAAACTTGATTTTTCAAATGATATACTTAAATCCAAACTCATTAGCCAATTATTAAGGTTTTTGGCCGTAACGTTTAGAGTATCAGTGATATACTCAATTGATTCATCTGAGACATAAATTAAGATATCATCAGCAAATGAGAGCAATCTACAATCGCCAGAAAGGAGTTGATTGATTTCTCTAATGTACAGGTTAAAAAGAATTGGACTCAAAATACTACCCTGAGGAAGTCCTTTGTTTGTTATCTTTTTTCCAAATTCAAAGCCCCCAAACCTACCATACAAGATTCTATCACTGATACTCATCATAATAAAACGGATTATCTTAGGAGGAATTTTAATCTTTTTCATACTCATAATGAGTTTTTCTAAGTTTACATTATCATATGCACCTTGTAAATCCAATGCTAAGGCACCCATATTTCTCTTTCTTAATTTAGCCAGATTAATGTCAGTCCTAAATACTCCAAGACAGTCATAACAGGACTTATTTCTTCTAAAACCAAAAAAATTTTTTGGGATCAGATTATTAACCTCACACCACCATTGTAACCTATCATTAACTATCCTTTCTAAAATTTTAAATAATGTGGATGCCATAGCAATAGGACGATAACCTTTTTTGCCAGGCTTAGGAATAAAACAAACATTATAGACTTTCCATGATTCGGGAAATTTTCCATTTTCTAATACTAAATTATAGAATGATGTCAACCAATCCAAGCAAGTAGTAGGGAGTTTCTTGAGAATATTATAACTAATTAGATCTCTGCCAGGAGCAGATCTATTTTTGGCATTAACCACAGCAATTTTAACCTCATTCAAAGTGATAGGATCTGACAAAATAGAGTTACCTATATAATCATAATCATCTAACTTCATATTCTCTTTATTATATGAAAAGTTGTTTGACACCTTATCAAATGCTTTATTCAGTTCTTTATTATTAGTAATCTCAAATTCTTTAATAGAAAACTCAGACTCATTTAAAAATCTATTTTTCAAATTCTTAATACCTCTACAAACTACGTCATATGGTTTGTTAGGATGTAAGTCTTGGCAAAATTTATCTAGCTGAGTTTTTTTCTCCTCTATAATACCTTTTCTGGCTTCCATAACTGCTTTAATATACAAATCATAATTACTACAGGAAGATGATTCTTTGTAATTTTTAAAAGCTATCCTTCGTTTTTCAATCAATTCTGTACATTTGGAATTCCACCATAAACAACCATTAGGTTCTTTAGCTAACTTAGAATCCTCTTTGGGAATTTTAGCATTAGCTTCTTCTAAGCTAAAATAAATAACGTCAATGAATGACAAGTATTGGTCTAAATAATTATTATCATTTAACACCTCATTGAAATTGAAATTATTTAGTAAATTTTCTTCAAAAACCTTCCATGAAACTTTGTTTAAGGATATCTTTTTAAAGCTTCTGTTAAATTTAATACTCGGCTTTAATACCTCAATACTTAATGGCAGATGGTCACTACCACATGGATCCATTACGCTCCAGTTGACTTGAAATAACAAGTCAGAAGATACGAATGTTATATCAGGGGAACTAAACCTACCCGAAACCAAATCAGTAAAAATACGTGTTGCAGAATCAACAGTATTTAAAATATGAAGATCATAGTTAGGAAGAACTGACATTAAGTATCTACCTCTATCATCTGATAGCTGACTATACCAAGCTATATTATGTGAGTTGAAATCTCCTGTCAAAATGAGATTTTTAACATGAACCAAGGAATTAAAAATACTTTGAAATTCTATACTCCCAATATGAATGTTGGGAGGAATATAAATACTAACTAGATTTATAATACTATTTTCTTTGAAGATTCTACTGGCAATATATTCAACTTTATCTGGAATACCGATAAGATCAAATGACATATATTGAATGTTTTTCCTAATATATGTAACCATACCTCCACCAATATTGCCATCACCCCTGTCTTTTCTGATATGATTAAAATCAAACAGGTCAATATTGGGTCTCCTGAATGTGAGTTTAGTCTCAGATAAACAAAGAACATCTGTCTCTTTGGATAATTTCATAACCTCATTCCAATTAGAGGCAAGACCTCTTACATTCCAATTAATAATATTCATTATCACCAGCTTGATATAAAACTATCTATCTATAAGTTTTACGAAAGTTATAACGGAAATAGAAAGTAATAATAAATCAAAAAATCTTAAACACTAAAAAACAAAAAAGGAGTAATTGTTAGATCTTTTAATTTACAAAAAATTATAATATAGGATCAAAAGAAAATTCAAAAAAAAAAAAAAAAAAAAAAAAAAAACTAGTGAGTAAATCAAACA